>JAGXCT010034110.1:0-29026 GCA_022495035.1 Philopotamus ludificatus
ACTTATTGTCAATAACAATAAATTAACCAAAGAACTTTTTCGACAACATTTTACGATAATAAGGTTAACATTTCTATAGGCGCTCATGGAGATATAGACTGCATTTGGAGATCATATGGAAGGAAAGCTTTTAATCAATCCGTCACTGCGGCTCGGAAACAACCGAGTCGTCCGAAGGGAGTCTCTCAGGGACCCCAAGCATTTCAGGTCAAGATTTTGATGAATTCTGCAACAATATTTTGACATTTTAAAAAAAAATGGATTATTTTAATAATAAAATCAATTATTCATTATATGCTGCATTATTTGATCGATATATTAGATTTTTAAATTAATTAATATCACGCGTAAATGCACGTTTCACTCACATTCGGCACATCGTACCGGATGCGAGCGAGAAAAAACATTGCAATCGCACACAATAAGAGGCGATGATTATTTATAATATTTATTCCATAGACTTTTTTAGACAAATACAAAAGTTTGATAACATGAAGAATAAAAAACTTGGGGTACTCAATATACCCCATCGGCACGGCTAGGTTAACATCACTGTAAAAAAAATGTTTATTTATATTAAAGGATTTATTCAAGAAAAAACAAAATCTTGGGGTCTCCAATAGGCCTATCATTAATACGTTATTTGATAAAAATAAGTAAACTCATTCTTGTTTTAACTATCAATATTAATAACAAAGAATTATGCTTTTATATAATTTAATATAAACATGTTGGGTATTTAAGATAACTACTCCATAATATACTACTAACTCCAATTACTCCAGCAGTATTTGAATATTTCTGTGAAATTATATAATATAGGTACAGAAAAATCATCTTATAATAGCATAAATTAACATAACTATGCTATATTTATATTGGAAATATTTTCACTGTTGGAGTATATGTTCGAATTTTCGCATATGATGTTATTTGTTGATTATTATTATTGAGAAAACGTGACGATATAACAACAAGATATAGAAAATGCATACACCGCCTACATCCGTTTGTAGTAATCAATTAACAACGATTCTTTAAATATTTTTGCGATAAATTATCTGCTTTATCGCATACGATTTAATCGATATAGAATATAAGATTTTATTTTCAAGCAAAATTTTCGATTAAAAGATATCGGGTTTGCCGTCTCACCGAGCGTTTGAATCTAATCATTTCGCGCGGAATTTTTCCTCCTCCTCGGCGCGCCCCGCTCATTGAACAATGGCTACTATCTCGACTACTGAAAACATACTCCCGATGCATAATTCTAAGACCGAACCCACGGCAGGCAATAGATCATGGGTGCAGCGAAATCAGGGCAAAACATGACATGTTGCCGCACAACAAACACACGCCCGGTCGGCAAACGAATTTGCATACGAACGTCGATAAGGATATCGGCCGGCGATCGGTGAAGAGCCAGACCAGCTCCGTGGGCAGTCTCCGGAGCTGGTGAGCTGGTCAAGAAATTTATGCGACCACCGCTGGTCAGCCGCGCCCACTGACCGAGTTTCCAGCGATTATTCGCGGGCGGAAGCCGCTTCTGGGCCACACTGCTACAGCTGCTTTCACGCCGCGGATCCAGGGGGGTCAGTCCGACACCCTGCTGAAAATCGTCCGTAATACGATTTTAAATAAACCATGTTAATTATTGTGTAGTTAACGTTTGTTTTCTTTGTTTTCAGGTAAGCGTCGCAATCGCCACGAAAACAAACGATCTCTTCATCCAGCCGGTAATGTATGAACGCATATCTGAACAGTTTAGACATCGCTCGTTTCAAAACAGAAAGAAACAGCAACATGTAAACATTGCCATTTCCGATCTTTAGCACATGCATTAAGCGATTCCGCAACGTCCGATTGCCAACCGACTCGGATTAATCATCTTGACGCAATCGTACACGATCGAGACGATCGATGGCCATCTCGAGGCACCAACGGCTCGCAGAGACCAATAAAATACTCTGAACACTGGCCGCAGTAACTGCCGCTGATTAACATATCTCTACCAGTGGGTATTCTCGGATCATCTGACCGGTAGTCGTGGGATGTTATGTGGAATTATGAGAAAGAATCGCCGTGGAATCGGATGCGGGACGCTCTAGATCTGATTGTTGATTCTGTCGATTTTCTTTTTACAATGTTGTATGCTAATGAAGTAGAGGGAAATGTAGCAGTTACTTGCGTCATCGAAAGACAAGAAAATATTAGTTGTTATGAATCAATACCATCCATTTTAAATTTAAATTAAAGTGATAAGCGATGAGGAAGAATTTTTTCGTGCAATTTTTAAAAATAATGGGTTGTTAATTTAATTTACCATGCATTGAAATTAACCTCTATCAGAAGCTTTTACTGGTTTAACTTCTATCTTTTTGGGACCTTAAGTTTTTGATTTTTCTCGAATAACTCTTTTAACACTCAAGGACCCGGTCCCGCGCTAGTGCGGAAATTTTCGTAAACGGTAAAACCCCGCTCCCGCACTAACGCGGGTTCACACGAAACGTGCTATCTAATGCGCTACAAAAGCCTTTCTTTTAAAGTTTTATGACTGAGCACAGTTTCATTTATTGCTCTGCATGCCCTTTGTAAAATATATGATATATGTATATATTTATAGGTAAAAACTGTTCTTGAAATAATATATTATTTGGATCGAAAACTTTCCAGTACTTACATCGACTATAACGAGATTCAAGATTTTTGTTTATCCATTCAACAAAATGACTTTTTTAGAATATTTATGGGGTAGAACCCGTCACATCCTTTATTACAAAGCAAAAATTACCACATAGAGATATCTAATTGTTTTTTATCGTCTAAAATACAATAAATCATCATTTTCACAGCTCGAAAATTTTATTTCTTATCTAAATATTCTAATAATCTAATATAAGTATACTATACGTATAATACTTCTTTTTTTGACCAAATTATCCCAATAGGAAAAAGTTATTAAGCATTTTTTACAGAGCCGCGCAAAATCGCAAGATCGATAAAAAGATGCGGGTTTAGGTGTAAGTTTCGCCTGAAAACAGCGGGTGCTTGAGTGTTAATATAAATTCTACATGTCCCAAACGTATTGTATTTCTCTAAAAAATTCTAAAGAATAAATATAAATTGTCCGCAATTGCGAAAAAAAAAACAATATTGCATTCTAAAGTCACGGGTGCGATATTTCTTATCGCTCCGTACCGGATGTGAGCGTGAAAACACATCGCACGTCGCACTGAATTTTGTTGTATTATTGAAATTTGAAATGCGTCATTTGTAATATAGGTTGGCCACCTCTGCATGTGACATATAATGGTCACATTAGGTTTATTTAACATTTAAACTAGATCTTCTAAATTAAAAGCACTGGCCATCAAATCCTTCTCCACTAATAACACCACAAATGTTAATTGTCTTTTCGTATTCATCTTCAGTTGGTGGTAGAACTTTTTTCAGTGACTAGTTCTAGCCACAACTTTTTGCAGCTAGCATTTAAAGTGGATTGTTTTATTTATTTTTCAAAAGGACTGAATATTTGACGAATATGTCACAATTCATCGACCGTATTGTAGAAGTATCGTGTTATACAAGGTGCAGGGTGTACTTAATATTAAGACGATTCAAAAGAAATCAATTATTTTGAATGCTCTCGTTTGAGTTCAGTTTGTGCCCAGACGTATAAACATCTTCGTATTTTTTTTTTTATTATTAAGGATAAAATGTCAAAGCCTGAAACCAGCAAATAACATATTCGTCACGTCATGTTGGTTTTTTATGACAAGGCCCTGAACACCACGAAATCCACAACAAAAATCAACGAGCTATTCGGACCAGTGCTGGTAGTAAACAGATGTCAATTTTGGTTTCGACGATTTTAATCGGGCAACAGGGAATTAAGGGACATCTATAAATCAGGAAGTCCCTCAAATTTCAATGACATTTCTAATTGAAACTTGGATCTACAGTAGCAACAAGAAGAACGTGAGAACACGTGCAGAGTTTTGCTCTTTAGACTAGTATCAAAACCTTATTTGGATAAATTTGTAACCAGAGACGAGAAATGGATAATTTACGATAAAATATGAAGAAAAAATCAATGGCTTTCCAAGAACCAAACATCCGTTCCAACCCCTAAACCAGGATTGACTTTTCGGAAGGTACTTTTGTGCATTTGGTGGAATATTAGTGAAGTTATTCACTATGAATTATTAAAACGTGGAATTAAAACACGCTAAAAAGAAAAACATCGGGAATTATTCAGAGAAAATAGTGTTATTCTCCAACACGAGAATGCTTGATCACACAAAGCTAAAATCACCGATGAAAAAATTAAAGAACTGAAATGGGAATTCTTATATTCGCCAGATCTAACCCCGTCGGATTATCACATATTTCGATCGTTAGAACATTCACTGAATTATATAAAAAAAATTAAGTGTAGGTGATGTCAAAAATCATCTTGATTCATAATTTGCGTCAAAACCTCCTAGTTTTTATGAGGGGGATCGAAAATGTACTTAATATATTTAGGGATAGCTGGGGAAGTGAAAAATAATTATTTAAAGAAACTGCATAGATTACGATCGATTAAAAAATTAAATCGGAGGCATTTAACGTATTTGGCGTTGCCGACACTCGAGGCATGTCCCCAAGGTTTTATAGCTGCAGGTGAAGGGATCCAATAATTATGCAACTCGTTGCCCGTACAAGGCGAATGCCGAATGCAATTTTACAAATGTAGAAACGACAAAAAAGTAGTATTGATTGAATTGGAAATAAGTGTAAAATGACATTATTGCCAATGCTGGTATCTTGTACATGGAATACCGCACATGGCTGATTGGAATAATTGATTGGGAGATAAATTCCGCGAGTTTTGTTTTAAAAATATATATATAGTTATTTTATTCTGTATTCACTCTCCTCCTAATGGGTGGATTATTAACACGCGCCGTTGCGTACCGATTTGTATTGAATGTTACAGAGCACGACCGCTACTTCTTTGCACATGATTTTTTTTTGCATGCATCTCGGACCAGCTCCGTTATATAAATCATATGTGCTGTGATTGGCACAACCGTGCCATGACATAACGTGACCAAACTGGTATATGTGCGTAATGTGATGCAAATCGGTGTGCCGCTTTCTGTTTCCGGTGTCCGATATTCGCGACGACCCAATTCGGCCAAATTTGAAGAACCCTCGATCGACTGACCTTGATAACCTCCGCGGTTTCTGCGCCGAAAACTGTGAATGAAAATGGTCAAAGACCATAATCATCTATAATAAGGTAACGTACTGATTTCAGTGGCGTTGTGACCTCTTAATAAAATCATGAAAAGCATAAATAAAAAATATATTAAACCTTATTAACAAATTTATATATTTTTTAATCTAATATCCGATTCAATAAAAATGCATTATATCTTTTAAATTTGTTAAAAAACATCTTTTGGCCAATACGTCTGGCCTACAGAGTAGAAAAGGTAGATAAAAACCAGTGGCGGTATATTTCAAACGTGATTCAGTATGGACGGCTCCCCCCCCCACTCTGATGCTACCCCGCATCCATCTAATACACCAGTGCTTTCCAAATTATAATTTGTGCTGAATATAAATATGTGTACACCTATCCCTCGATTTACACGGAACTTTTTTACACGTTTTCGCTTGTTAAGTTGAAAATAAATGTTGAAAATAATCAATACTAATAATTTTATTTGTTCAGTGCCCCACTGTAGGTATGCATTCCACTGCAGGTGTGCATTCCATTGTAGGTGTGCATTCCACTGTAGGTGTGCATTCCACTGTAGGTATGCATTCCACTGTAGGTGTGCATTCCACTGTAGGTGTGCATTTAACTGTAGGTTTGCATTCCACTGTAGGTGTGCATTCAACTGTAGGTGTGCATTCCACTGTAGGTATGTCTCTTCCCGCCATCTGGCGTTCATCCTTGATCGGTGCCCGAGAAAGAGTAATAGGATGTTGCTAGATTATATAGCATAAATGAAGCTACAATAAGAACCAATAAAAATAAAAATTCAATTAGAAATATGCAGCAGCTTAACACTCACGAATATACACAACTTCATATATCAGAGATACATTGCACGGAAAAACATGAGAAGGGCCTTAATGATTTGGATAGAGGACCAAACACAAAAACGGATGCCAATTGATACCAACGCTATTACAAATAAAGCATTGCGGATTTACGAAAAAATTAAAAAGAAGTTACCATCCTCTTCCTTATCTGAAAAAAAGTAGGCTTTCACAGCAAGTCATGCTTGGTTCGAAAAATTCAAATCAAGACTTATTATACCGCCAAGCCAATTATAAGGATTTTTATTGTACGCCGTATAAACTTTAAATAAAATGAAACGGCTAAACATATCGACATTCTAACAATCACATTACCTTCAAAAGATGTGTCTGCATTCATTTTCATTTAATAATATTATATTTATTCATAAATAAATTCGTAGTAGCGTTTGCCTTAGCGCTGTTGGATAGCCGGTTTCGCGTGCCTGCACGCCGTGGCGTCTAAACGGTTAAACTATCCAATATTAAGGGCACTCTCTTGGTCACCCTCTACGAATAACACAGGGATTCAGAAATATCTATCACCTCACAATCACTACCCTTAGCCGCCAGGTTAAACTTATCAGAAATGCAACACACGTATCTGCCATACCATTACAATTGATGGTCAGCATCTCTTGTAAACAATATTTTTATCAATCCTATTATAGTCAACATAATCTTGCATGGAATTGACTAAAAACCCAAGTAAACTTTAATAGATACTCGTGGTATGGACACTAAAGGGGAGCCCTCACGTCACGTGTGAGACTCAGGTTTCTTTGGGCTCGACTGCCATTTGAGAGTTTGGTAAGGTCCATGCCTTCAGCGAGTGAGAGCCTCAAATAAACTTATATTATTTTTATTTAACGCATGCCCTAATTATGTTTAAACAGAATAACACGGATTGCCTGTGGAACCATATGACGGTTTTATACGAGGTACACGATAGCCCAAAAAAATAAACAGAAACCAATTACTGCGATCCCGATAAATAACATTTCATAATCCGGTGAGTCATACAGTATATCTGGCGGCCGATACATTGGGCCGGTGTCGTTATCGGCACATAACGGTGCCGTCGTGTCAACACCGCAAGTGCATCATGCGCCAATGTAAATATTGCGCGCTTAATTTCTGGGTCACCCGGTGTCCGATTACCGGCCGACACGTGGCCATCTCCTCTCCTCGTGCACCAATTTGTCCGGCTCGCGGTATTTTGACCGGTCCTCCTAGCGCAATCTGCACGCGGACGTCAATTACCGTGAGTGATGTGCGCTTTTGTGGCACTGTCCGTACTCTAGCCAAACACTCGCGATAGTGTCATTCGCACAGAGGGCTCTTTAATTCATCATAAATCCTTCGGCCGCCATTGCAGACGTCCGTAATTGGTGGTGTCTGCGACCGTCGATATTTCACGTATGCTAATTATTTGCAGCGCGTCTCGTCCGGGGGTCCGGTCCGTCCTCATTTTTTTCAGCACCGGTGGTGTTTGTTGACATTTGAGCTCAGCGGACCGGTCAGTGGTCCACCGTGGCCCTAGGGCACTCCGCGTTCCCTTTTTTCGTTGTTTTTTTTTCGAAAACTGCGACCTCCTTGTCTCGTTCGGTTAGCGTTCGCGTGTGTGTCTCTCTAGCAATAATTATTTTTCAACGACACGCCGATTAAAGAGCCATTAATCAATTTCGCTTAACCCTGTCTAGTTATCATCGTCGATTAGGCCCGGAACTAATTGGGCTTTACAGTTAAACGGAGGCGTAGTATCAGCACCGGGTGTATAAAAATAATATAATATGTATTTTCAGTCACCAAAAATCACAACTAAACGTCCAATATACACTCGACGCTTTTTTTACACGGTGTATACGATCCACTAAAGATCTGTGTAAAAAAGAATAACATTTTCATATAGAAAATCGTAGATAAAGCATTCAAAATATTATTAACACTCAAGGACCCGGTCCCGCGTTAGTGCGGAAATTTTCGTAAACGGTAAACACCCGCTCCCACTAACGCGGGTTCACACGAAACATATTATCTAATACGCTACAAAAGGCTTTCTTTTAAAGTTTTACGACTCGATATTTAAGGTTAAAAACTGTCCTTGAAATAATAGATTATTTGGATCTAAAACTTTCCAGTATTTACATACACATCGATCGCGGTAAATCCAATTTAGGTTTTTGTTTTATCCATTCAACAAAATGACTTTTTGAAATATTTATGTGGCACACAACCTGTCAGCATCCTTTATTACAAAGCTAAAATTACCTACATACTACATAAATATATCTATTTGTATTTTATCGTCTAAAATACAATAAATCATCATTTCCACAGCTCGAAAATTTTATTTCTTATCTAAACATTCTAATAATCTAATATAAATATACTACACGTATAATAATTCTTTTTTGGCCAAATTATCTCTAATAGGAAAAAAGTTATTAAGCATTTTTTACAGAGCCGCGCAAAATCGCAAGATCGATAAAAAGATGCGGGTTTAGGTGTAAGTTTCGCCTCAAAACAGCGGGTGCTTGAGTGTTAATACACGTGTATGTATAACTTAGAATCTAATTAAAGTCTTTTCTCTAATGTTTATTTTCCTTTTAACGCCAGGACAATTTTGGTGGTATACGTTTTATTGTGATTTTTAACACTTTATGAGCCGTTCACGCCTTTTGGCGTGATTTTGTAGCCAAGCGTTATGAGCCGTTCACGCCTTTTGGCGTGAGAGCCATACCCCCACTTCGTCATGAAAAAATACCATGCACAATGTAATTCTACTATTTGACCACAGATGGATACCCGTGCATGTTAGCTTGGATTATCATCAAATGAAACCATGCGGGCCCCCAGGCTAGGTTTAATGTAAAACCTTGCGGCTCATAAAGTGTTAAAATTACATATTTATGCACTAAAACTAATGTTTTATCGCTTTTTATGATTTTTCTAAAATAAATGTGTCTATAAAGGTGGAAAAAATACATTTTATGCAAATTATCATAATAAATCTCGACATTAAAAATTATTTCGTTAAGGATATTTGGATGAAATGCTCGAAATGCCTTATTGGTTTTTAGACACCTTGTATTAAAATACAATTTTTGGGGGGAAAAGTCTTAAATAAATATATTTTGTGGGTAATAAAGTTTTTCGACCCCCCTGCTTTAGGCTGTCCACCAATGTCAACATTTTATTGTATTTTACTACCTTATTTTTCTACCTTATTTTTCTAGTAAGGAGAACAGATCATTTTATTATCTCTTTTGGTATATTCACTTTATTTTGTTCCTACATGTGTAATTTAACAAGACAATACAGTGAAACCCCGTTTTTACGTTTGTAAAGGGACTGATAGAGAGAAAACGTAGATTTGGGGTTAAAAACGGGGCACTAAGATAAAACAGGATTGTAAAAATTAAACGCAAATAGCGAGAAAATGGATTTCCCGTTACATAAAAGTACAGCTTATATTTTTATAGTAGAATAAATAAAAAACCATTTCATGATTATCATAAATATGATAGGCGATTAGATCGGCGCGTTCTACTTTTCGCATATTTTTGTAGAGTCGATCAATTAGTCCCGTGTTACTATAAGAGTATTCAATGAAATAAACTACTTATCCTATCTCTAGAATCTCATGCATCATTATAGTTTTTAGGTTGAGTGGTTATTCTAATATTATTTTTCATCTATAGCTTTCATTATTCGATCTGCAGAATTTTCTTTTCGATTCGTTATAATTTTAATTTAATAACTGTGAAGTTTTGCAACTTTATGCATTTATTTACTGATGTAAGTGTGTCTGATATATATTGCTCATAAATAAAAATATTTATGACGATTTCTAAAACAATTAAATTCGTAATGATACTTATTATGCATTCAGCATTAAAAAATCTCATTACGTACATAAAAAATATATTTATAATATTGTAATTCATTTTATATGCATCACGTATATTAAATTATCAAAATTACACCGATTTTTCACGATACCATTTTTCCATCAACACTTTCACCGCGTTAATAATTTCTCAAATTAAAAATGTATCATAATATATTTTTTCAAATTACTCCACAAACACACTGTACCTGTTCTAAGACCGCTGTCTATATTTTACTTAACAAATTATGAATAATAAATTACGTACGTTATTGCCTCTATCACATTCTCATCAAATGCTATTTTTTTTCTTATTATAATGGTGGATATATGTATATATTTTTTTTTAATATTATTCATTCGGACCATAAGAAAAATATATATATATTATATACGCAGAGCGTGGGAAATGGTCTAATACGGTACAGATATTCACTTTCTATGCGCATCTTCAATTTTCTATTGCATTGTTCTCGCATAGACAGTCTATAATTAATAGTGAGAGTACTATGGATTTATTTGTCGTTTTGGTTTAGTTTTTTTGTAAATGATGTTCGTTTTGTTATTGAGTTATGATCACAAATGGAGGATGACATTTTACCGGCGGCAGAGTACCATGTGGGTCGATCGCGGTACCTTTATGCAACGCGGTACTTCGACCTCGTGTTGAATCGCGAGCTCTCCATTCATTCTTGGATACGTGTGGGCTCTACCTAGGCATAGGTCTAATCCACCTGCTATGAGGTAAGAACCTAAACCTACCTACGTGTCGGAGCAGATTCATTCAGTGCGGATGCAACGGTGCGCTTGTTTAATTTATGGCCTGCGGATACGGCTCATTGAAACGTGTGCTATAGAATAAAACTGCATAGTTGGTACCGAAAATTTTGCACGACGCCCGCGCACAAAATCGTCAGCAGGAGCGTAAATATGCCCCGCCCCTTTTTTAAACCAACGGCTCTAACCAATGAGGTATATTTTCTATGAAAATAGAACCCGAACAGAGCTCGCCTACCACTCTGGCGCGTGTGCGGTTTCACTCGCATTTGCGCGATGTTTTTCTCGTTCGCAACCGGTACGAAGCAAATATATAACGCATATTGTTGTTTTAATTTATTTTTTTCGCAATTGCGGACATTAAAGGTAGTTGATTATTTAAAATATGTATTCTTTAGACTTTTTTTAGACGAATACAAAATGTTTGTGACATTTAAGATTTATATCAAAACAGTTATTCGAGAAAAATCAAAAATTGGGGTCCCAAATAGACCCCATCGGCACGGCTAGGTTAAAATGGAAAACGGAGCAATCAACCGACGCTAATTATTGATACAGTCAGTCCTCGACTGCTCAACATTTTTTAAAATGATTTATTTTACAGTTTAATCGATAGAGTTAGAATAATGATTTACGTAAAAAAAACAACAATACAGTCAGCCCTCCTATAACGTTTTCTCTAAATTGCTTCTTTCTACAAAATGCTAATATTTTCGAGATCGAATAACATATTTCGTAAATATATAATACATTGCCCAGCGAAATGAAGGTCAATGCTCTTTGGTTGACAAAGCCTTTTGTTTAAAATAGTGATTAAGAGGAAACGCTATAGCAGGGCTGATTGTAATTGCAAAGAAAAGCGGAGCATTCAATAAAGGAATGGAAAAAATTAAAATTCCAATAAGCCTTTTTCTCCTACAGGTGATAGTCCTAAGTCTTTTTTAGGATTTAGAGCGTAAAACTTGTGATAGTTCTGATACTATACATTTACTGCAAGCTATGACGGATGGTTCGAAAAGTTTAAAGAACCGTTCTTAAGTATACAACCTCAAAATAATGGATGAAACTGCCAATACAATTTTTTGCCGGGGTTTAATGTCTCTAAAGATAGACTTTTACTTCGTGGAAATGCTCCTGGAGATTGAAAAAAATCAAACTATTTCTAATATACCACAACGAAACCCCAAGAGCACTAAATAATGTTCCTAAAAGATTATTACTTGTCATTGACTTAAGAAATTTTTTAAATAATGTTTTTTTCATCATTTTTAAAGTTTTTTTTCTTAGTTGACAATGCACCTGGGACATTCAGGGGTTTTCAAGGGGTAAAAGGGTTTTGCCTCCGAATATAACCTCTATTATTCAACCAATAGATCAGGGCGTAATGCATTTAGGCAGGCAGTTAGAGCTGTTGATGGACAGAACGGAAAATCGTTAACCCAATTTTGGAAAGCGAACAACATTTTTAAAGCTGTTGATATCTGGAGTGAAGTTACAATATCTACCTTGAATAACATATGTAATAAGCTCATCCTATTGGTTGAGGAGAGTAAGACCTACCGAGGTAGTTGACGTAGTTATTCAAGATCTTGTTGAAATTACCAAAAAACTAAATTTAAATCTAGAAGAAATAAGCAACGATGTATTGATGAACTTGAGAACGGGTGAAAAGAAGATTTTTTTCAGAAGAAAAGGAATTAATTGAACAACCCAAGCGATTTGAAACTGCGTAGATGGGTGAATATTTAAATATGCTGATCTCGAGGCTAAAAATCGTAGTTGTTTCAACTATCCTTTGAAACTAAAACATATTCTTTGCTTGTTCCAAAAATGCTCAATTTTGTGCTTTCCTTGACTTTCTCAAAAACCTTCGGAACCAATTAATAGAGTAAGTCGAGGACTTACTGTAATTGCCTCAATCAATCACACCACCTAATCTATCCCACAACAACGCAAATGACGTTGATAATGACCACTGCACTTTGATCATTATCATTAAATCAAGAAGATAAATTTAGCACACACTCGGATAATCCGATCGATTGTAGATTGTTAATTCTGTTTTTAATTTATCGAATGGCTGTATCGTTTAATTTATCTGCCCATGCATTTTCGGGCTAATGGCCTTTTCGGCGATCTTCGATGGATGCGTGGGGTTGATTTAGGAGATGGTTTGATTTAATCGTAATTTAAATGCATATATCTTTGAGATCTCTGTAATACGCGCTTTTACCAGTGTGTTAATGGCGCCATTTGCATAATTTGATATTTTCCAGAATCACATGTTAAAATATGATTTATAAAAATAATATTCAAATTTGGTTGTGTGTTTTTAAATTGAGATATTCAGCTTCCATATATGATTTTATTTACCCACACGTGCTTATTTGATATAACCTGTGTGTGCGTGTTATTATTGTAATGGGTTGTCAGGAATATAATTGCGATTCTTATTTATTGCATTTGAAACCCAATCGTTTTCATAATTTTCAAAAAAAAGTCTAATATTAGAATACGATGAATGAAATATATGATAATTCTTGGCTACTTTGTGCACTTTGCTATAAGAAATGA
The DNA here is from genome assembly GCA_022495035.1 of Philopotamus ludificatus. NCBI lineage: Eukaryota > Metazoa > Arthropoda > Insecta > Trichoptera > Philopotamidae > Philopotamus > Philopotamus ludificatus. Next base: position 13,322 of record JAGXCT010034110.1, read on the forward strand.
TAAGCTTGTAGAAGCTAGATGTTCTTAGCAATGCATATTGTTCAAGGCAGTACTCGGATATGTTAACCTTCTGAGGAAATCTAAATAATTTGTGAATTCTTCGTGACACGTTTTCTGTCTTGCCATTCATCCATCGTCAAAAAAAGTTTAAGCGCTAGATTAAAAACATTCCTAGAAAGAATATACTACTCAAAAACGAGCAGGATGCATGTGGTTTCTACATATCTGATCTCTAACGGATTTTTCACCACAAAACCAGTATGCACTGGGAAGGAAAACCCTAAATTGTTGAACGATAAATGGTCTAGTCTTGATAATTTCACTCCTCTTCCTTCTTTCTAAGAGAACTTTTGTAGGTTTAAAGAATTATATCGAAAAATATTAGCGTTTTTTTTTACATTATAAAGTTTAGAGAGGAAGTTAAAGGATGTCATGGATTGTTTTAAAGGAGTCTACTATTTTTAAACCTTTTTTTTAAGATTCTATGAGTAAAACTATTTAAGAGTGATAATTATGTCGTATATCTGGTCTCTAACTGATTTCTCATTATAGAATTAGTATGCCCTGGGAAGGAAAACCCTAAACTGTTGACCGATAAATGGTCTAGTCTTAATAATTTTGCTCCTCTTTCTTTTTCCTATACTGTAAGGATTAATATTGCGCAGCTATAGATTCTATAAGGAGGTAACGGCTTGAAATAATGAGAACGAATACCAAAGCATACCCTCTCATACTTGTTTAGACACAGTCGGAGGGTAAAATCCAATACCAACAGTAGTAGAAGACATATTTATTATGACCAATGCCAGCAATAGCAAAGTAAATCTCTTTACAAAAAACCGCACACCAAGACGGCTTGAGTCCTCACAGTTTCAACACAAAAAGGGAGCCCTTACGTCACGTGTGAGACTTAGGTTCTACTCTCAGGCTCTACTACCTTTCAAGAGTCTGATAAGACCCGCATGAGTGCTGAAAATGAAATCGCTATCATCCTTTTTTAATTAAAAATAACAAAGTTGAATCTTTTTGTGTAATTTTTTCCTCATTTTTCAGGATGGTTATTTTTTTGTGTAAGTGAGGACGATTTCTCTTCGTCTTGAACGCTCCAGGACCATTTGACCAATGTTTTTCTAAGGAACCAACTGGCAATCTTATGGCAAAATTACTAAAATATTGATATGCTTTTTTTCCATCGCCCCTTAAGATGCGTCCTAGAATGGACATTTTTAATATATGCATATTTATATTGAGGACAAGTGTTCTGACTATACTCGTCTCTAGCTAGCCTTCACAAAATTACCCTCCATTCTTCTATATGTGGCCCCCCTATCTATGCAATTTTAGTTTTTGAAGTTTTCAGACTTAAATCCAAGGCAACACTACAAGGTAGTTAGCTACTTGATGTCCCATAATTAAGCCATGTTCTTCTTAATTGTTTTTACCAGGGTGGTTATTTGAAACTAATTTTATTTATCTTTATAAAAAAACATAGATATTGTTAAGAAATCGATAATATGCAATAAGTGCTGTGTCCATCTGTTCTTAGCATTAGTCAATCGAAGTCCATTCCTGTTTCGCGGTAATGCTCGACCTTAGGTCGCACAATTGACCCTTCGAAGTATTTATTGCGTTAGAAACATTGCTTCATTCGCTACAATCATCAGACATCTCGCTAACTTATCATTATTATTTATTGAAAAAATTCTTGTGATTTTTTTGATGAATGATTAAATAAAAGATGATAAGATGATTCGAGATCAACATTACTAAAACCAAGCTGATGATCGTCGACAGGAGTAATTAGCTATACCGATCTATTAATTTTTCGGATCTGGAGAGGGTTGAAGAGTTTCTTCATCTCGGATCACCTCTTACTAGTAACGGAAATTGTGAGCCGGAGATAAGAAGGCGAAGAGGGATGGCTAAAAATGCGATGTTAAAGCTATCAACGATTTGGAAAAAACAGGCGGATGTCCTGTCTGAAGTCTGGTTTTTTAACAATTGGCGACGTCTGATGAGAATACCATGGATGGCTAAACGCACAAACGTGTCTATCCTAAAAGAAATGGGGAACTACCAAGAAGAACGACCTCTGACCTTATGTTTTAAAAAGGATTCTTCGATACTTTGGGCATCTCACCAGAAGAAATGATAGCCTGGAGAAGCTCGTCGCGCTTGGAAACGTATAAGGAAGTAGGGGAAGTGATAGGGCGTCCACTCGCTGGAGTGACCAAGTGAAGACCGCCACAGGCTCCACCGTAGTAGCTGCAATGCGGAATGTAAAATGCAGAGAATCCTCGAGAGACAAAATCAAGAATTTTCGGAACAGAAATAATCACGATCCTCAGACACGAGGGTGCTAAACAAAGAAGAAGAAAAAAAATGCTGTTTTAACAACTTTATTCGTTTTCGAATGTCACACACTGCCAATGATTAATTGCGACAATTATCCCATTTTATAATATGTCTCGTTATAACGTAATTATTTCCATACATCATTCCGTCGGAGTTTTGTCTTCGTAATCACAAATTCATCACCGAAGAAATCTATTCGGACGTCGGAGTGCGTAATGCGGTTTCAGATTTATCATGTCATGAATTTTAACATGTGCTACTGATGTTACCATAAAACACATTTATAGACCAGACATTACTCTTTCTGTTTTACAACTTTCACTGCAGATATTTATGCGTTCGCATTAATTCAAACAATGAAGAAAAAATAATGGCGTCGGCAACGGCGACGGCCTCGCACAGTTTACGACGACGCCGCACTATGAAGTTGTCGATGAGGTTGTTCACAATATGTTAATAATGGCAGTAATTGGTCGGCGATCGGGTGAAAACGCAATTACTATTATCCTGCGTGAAATTAATTTCTCCCGCGATGATGATGATGACCGCGACGACGACGACGACGGCGATGATGATGATGATGATGATGAGGTGCCCGCGTTTTCTCCCGACAATATAATAAATAGCTCGTGCAAAATACACGTTGGCAAGTTAATAGCTCAATAATAATATTTGCTTATAATAACAATAATGAACGTGTGTGTGTGTTTTCGTTTTCATCGTTGTTGAGCGTGTGGCGGGCGATTTAATGCGCATGATCAACAGCCGATTAATGATTCAATTAATCGCTAATTATTAATCATGTGATGTGGTGTTAATTAAAATAGATATCGTTTATTATTTTTAATTAATTCATATCTTATTTCTTAGTTTTAAAAGATGTATAATTTTTTCATTTACAAAAATCGTCATTCTTCTGAAATATCGTTATATTTACTTGCGGAATTTTTATTTCCCCTAACTTCCCGTCTTTAAAAATGGAGCTCTCTTGGACACTGAAAGCCCGATGACGCGTTTTCGCGTCATACCAAAACTTTGCGCTAAGTCCGTTCACGCGTTTTTGCGGATAAATAACTAGATATAACTAAATAATTTATTCACAGTTTTATTTTAAATATAGTTATTGAATATCATCTTTAAAATGTTCTTTAACCCTTTGGTTGCCGGGTCTTCTGGTATTACTATTCCAGAAATGCCACGATTTTTAAATTAATAATAAAAAAGTAAAAATGTGTTGTTTCATTTATAAATAAACTGTAGCGGCGGCGTTGTATGCGTTGCACGTGTTGTTTAAAAATGTTATATACCCCTGAAGCAACGCTTTAAAATGTATTGGATACTACGATTTCAGATCCATCGGATCCGGCAATTCTCGCTTATGTAAAAAAAATCCGATATATCGGATTTCGGCAACTAAAATGTTAATAGTTTGTTTGACTTCAGTGTCTTCTAGTTTGATCAGTATTTTCGAAAGATGCCATCCAACCGGTGTTGTGATACCTTAAATCAGTGGTGGCCAACCTTGTTCATACTATGCGTCATTTTTTTCACATACGAGTTTAGATACGTCATACTACTCGAGGAACTTTTTTTACCTTCTTATGTTCATAAATGGAAAATAGGGGTAAGGTCTGCTTTGCTTAGAAGAGGAAAAATGATATCTCAAACAAGAAATTAAATTGAATAATGTACCAATCTAGAATAGTGCGAGAGGATCTCTTGGACGAGAGGGCGACTCTTGTCGTGGTAGCCGCTGACGGTGTTACAGCGCCTCTTGATGTATAATGGAATGATTTTTTAGTAGAGGACGATTTAAAAAAAATCAAGCGAAGTAACAGTGTCATTGGATGTACTTATGATTGACGGCGTTCCGTCAGTACATACACTGATGAATTTACTGTAATCTAATTTTAGATTTCCTGAGCATGATTTCACTTTTTTAAATATATATTTCATCTCGTGTTTTACCATGCAATGATTTCAGACTGAGTTTTGTTGTTTTCCTAAAAGTTTAAATGAGCCACATGTAATATTGGTATGCGCCACGTTTAATGCAATTGGCTTTGCCTTATCAGTGACGGCGTTTCGTCAGTACACACACTGATAATTATTATTTTATTTACGTGGCCTTATAACCCTGAGGCGGGTCTTTGCCACCTGTTGGACACCCCCGTCTCAACCATGATCTCATGACTGTGACGGACATCCTCCAGGTTATCTTGGCTCTTCGAATACGGGTTAGGTCACCAACCAAAGCGATAAGCTCACTTTAGTTATTTTTTTTATTTCGTATGAGTACAGAGATATATTAATATAAAATAGTAATCAAGATATATTTTCATATTATGGCTTATATTACAAGCATTCTGAAAAATCATGCTAGGGAATGTTTTCAAATTAGTTTTTGTTTTTAAAGAACCGCAGTAGTGGTGTCTTAAAATCACTGTGTAATAATATAATGAAACCGTGGTATTTAAGACGTGGTATTATAGTCTTTACACTGTTCTAAGTATCATAATAAACATATTATAGTATGTATATCTTGGATATGTGCTTACGATGTTCGTACACAGCATCGGCTTGTTTGGCCTAAATTGACCTATACACAGCAACCCGTGGAAAGTCTGAGTGCTCTCGCGGCCCAGCCTAAAGATCGGTATTGTTCATGTTGGACATTTGATTTCTCAATCATCGTATTTTTTTGTTAAGTGTGCCCGTCGACATTCTAACAAAGCGTCGGTATAACTAATCGGCCATTATTTATCTCGGTGTACCATTTTATTAAGCGTTGCGTGTCGGCAATCTATAAATTGAACGGCCGTATATCATTCCTGGGCGATCATCTGTGTAGTCCGCGGCTTCACAGCTTCATCTCCATCTCCACCCAACTCCTCAAACCGAGAGATTTATGGGGCGGCCTTGGCGAGAAAACTGTTGGCACGAAATGCCAATGGCACGTTCGCTCATAATTATATTCTGTCCGCGGCACTGCTATTAATGAAGGGAAATTAAATAACATTTCAGGTGTCTTTATTAAGAATTGGTTCACGATAAACGTGAGCGGCGCACGCACACACGCCGCTCGTGATCCCAAACCGGATGAATCGCCAATTTTTTCGGGTGATCGCCTGATCTGGTGATGGACCACCGGCCGATCGATCATCGGCCGCCCAAAGCCACATTTTCAAAATCGCATACACACGCATATTCCTCCACTTACGACCTAATCGGTCACAAAAAATAATATTTTTAATAAACAAAATACAATCATTCGTATTTACTAAACCGATCCGTCACGACGCCTCGAAACCAACGACGCTGGACGATGAGGTATACTTTGTATTAAATCAATGTATGAAAATACGGTAAACCCCCTATAACGTACACTCCTATAACGTTCCCCGTTATAACGTTTGCGACGGTTTTTTCCTACAACGTCATCCCCTATAACGATTTTTTTTGTAACGCTAATCAGAATTTTCATAAAAAAAAATGGAATTATATCAAATTCATCATCATCATCATCATTTGCCAGTCACAAGGCTCTCACTTGCTGAGGGCATGGACCTTACCAAACTCTCGCATGGTAGTCGAGGCCAAAGGAACCTGAGTCTCATACGTGACGTGAGGGTTCCCCTTTCGTGTCCATACCGCAGGGACCCGAGCCGTCTTGGTATGCAGCTTTTTGTAGGAAAAGGAAATGGAAAAGGAGAGGGAAACTCTTGGTAAAAGTTTCCATCTGTTGGCTATTGCTGGCATTGAACGTACATCTTCTACCATGTTGGTATCGGATTTTACCCTCTCGACTGTGTCCAGGCAAGTAGGAGGGGGTTTGCCTGGGTATTCGTTTGTTCTCTTCTCTAAGGCGTTATCTGGTTTTAACGAGTCGAGACGTAACGATGACTTCACACACACGCACACCTATATAGATATACACAGGCATACATATATGCACATCTGCCCAAAACGAGTCTCAAGTAACCGGTCGCAAGTGATTATTAGCCCTGTCGCGCAATAGCAATCCTTTCATCATGGGAAAGACCTCCTCAGAGAAAGACCCCCCTAGAAAAAAGGAAGAGGAGCAAAAGTATCGAGACTAGACCAATTATTGGTCAATATTTAGGGTTTACCTTCTCAGGGTATGCTGGCTCTGTGGTGAGAAATCCGTTAGAATTAACTAATAAAATGTCGCGTTGATCTTTCCCGCCCGCAGTTGCGGAAATATTACGTCAGCTAAAATACGAAAGGAGTAAGAAAATAGAGAAGGGAATCAAGTCATCCTTCTAATCAAAAAATAAAATTGAAAAACCTTATCCTTAATCCATTTTAAAAAAATGGATTATTCTATGATTAAAAATAGTTATTCATGTTATATATTAGTAGAAAAATCCAAAATATCGATCTATCAATAATTTTGATTTTTTTTCTACTATTTAATGCGACGCAGAGGTGACGTGCGCACAGAGCGAGGCATGTTGTTTCTACCCTGGCACAGTACGATATTTTTTCTCGCTCCAACTTGCACATGCGCAATGGTTTTTCTCGCTCGTATCTGGTACGGAGCGATAAAAAACGCACCCGTTCCATAGGAAAGCAATATTGTTGTTTTTATTTATTTTTCGCAATTGTGGACAGTGAAGGTCAATGATTATTTATAACTAGGGGTCCCAAATAGACCCCATCGGCATGGTTACGTTAAAGACGTTATCCGTTAAAAATAGATCTGAGTCTTACAAGTCTTCATCTGTTGGATCTAATAATTTATTTTCAAAGTTGTTTTATATATGTAACTTCAAGATTCAATTAAAGATTAATTAATACTCGAGCTATAAGATGAAATTTATAATATATGCCTTTATTTTTTTGATAGACAAATTTGTAATATTTTTTATTATTATTAAAAAATGTTTATAAACTTTTGCTCGCAGCTTTCTGCATATTTATATTTTTTCTAATACTCGTTAAGAATTTTATCTCCTCCTCAATCACTATTAAATAGAAGTCATTAATATTAGTAAAATAACAATAGGAGTTAAATTAAAATATCAATAAGCTAGGTCAATGGTTCATTTTTTTTTACTAAAAAATCTTTTGGGCTGATGTGTCTAGCCCACGGAGTAGAGCAGGGTAAAATATGCTGGAGATAGATCTTAAATTATGTTTTGCTAAATCAAAAAAATAATAGGGATTTTTTTAATCTGTCTTTTAAATAAATATTATTGGGGGTTTTTTGTTTAAGAGCCAAAACGAAAACGATGAAAAGGTGTGATTTAAAATATATTCTTACATCTTAGATAAAAAAAAGTAAACTAGTTTCGTTATATTTTCGTAATAATAAATCGAAGTGATCAAAAATGTAAAAAACCCTTAATAACACTTAATTCCCTCTATTCGTGTTCTCTAATCGTTTCTACCCGATTCGTGTTTGCTTCATATGATGCGTGCCGCGTTCAAAGGGTTAATCGTTAATTTAATTTTATTTAATTTAAAATTTATATATTTTTTTAATCTCCATAAAATTTATAATCTTGCTAATGGAGGTAGAAATTTAATCACGTAATTTTTAAACCAATCCTGACACTTGTGATCCTCGAAAAAAATATATAAAAATACTTCTGCACTTTAAAAACTTTCTTGTCGTTGTATGAAAAACATCTCAGTGTATGCTGACATTAAGAATCGTCCATAACCAATTATACTCTATTTGTCGATGCCCTTTGAATAAACTATGGCCTAAACTTTAACTTATATTATGCATAATAAGTTTTTAAATAATTCTTCAATGATTTAACACATGGTTTGATTCAATCTAGGATTTCCATTCGTCATCATTGGATTTAAATCAGCTCTTTTGATTTAAGAGCCAAATTTTCACCCAGTGCTCTGAGCACTTAATTATCCCTTTATTATCATGATTTTACAAATATATATTTATATGAAAAAATGCTTCCAAATCTTGCCTTGGTTATTGTTTGGGCCATTTAACCATAAGTATGAGTTGAGCATAATCGTCATCAGTTTATCTAATGCAATGTCAATGAGAAATGACTAATGTCCCATATGCTATGATTAACTCTTATCCTCTCAATTCTAGTCGATGATTAACGAATTGTTATCAGCGCATTATATTATCGTAAAATCCATAAAACGGATAAACTATGTCAACAGATGCATTGACAAATCTCTTAATACTTGTGATAAGGTTATGATATGGATGCAGTTAAACGCGTCGATGATTAAAAAAATATAAAGCATTTTTTTTATTTTGTTACTATCAATGTTATGAATTTACTTATTTATTTCCGGTTATCAATCAGATCCTAAATACTAATGTCTATTAAATAAATGATAATCGAGTGATTTGCATATTGCGTGTGTTTTATTCTCACGCTCGAGCGGCTCGGAAAAAAATATAATTAATTGCGACAATTTGAAAATTTCGCCATTGCAGAATCGAATGCGACGACTTACCGTAATTTACAGCGACTTCAGAAGCTTCGATTCACTCCTGATGACACATAATTACGTTTGATTGATTCGGCACAGTGGGACGGATCATGAATTCTACTGCCAAAAATCTGTAACTTATTTTCTATTTGAGCTAGACTTTGACGGACTTTGTCGGGAGTGTAGTTAACCCTATTACTCTCGCGGGGCCGATAATCGGCCCCAATTGGTGTATGCAAAAATTCCCAAGGGGCCGATCATCGGCCTCAAAACTTTCATATAACAAAAACATGCTGAATATATTTTTTTTCGTTTAATTTAAATGATTAATATTTTAAATGATGTATTTCCTGTGTATCGATTTATTGTTTCCTACAAAAAAAGGTCCGATAACGGCCGGCGAGTCGGCCAAGGCCAAGCAAACCTAAACAATGGAAGGTACCGGGGATGTAACATTTCATTGGAGAAATTTTAACATTTTTTTTTCAATATCTTCCCCACTTTTGCTAGCACATTTTAGTGTTTCGACAGCAGTTTTTGAAAATGAATCGTACGTAATTTTGACTAGTGAATTTTTATTGTGAAATTGGGAATAGTTTTGGAAGGAAATGTTCAGTGATATTTTTTCAACTCACTAATCTAACACAATTCACCATAATTTACAATGTAAAAATGTTTAGAAACTCAAAATATGAATGGATCTGATGAAGAACAAAACGGAGTTAATTCGTCCTCGGATAAATCTGCTGAAATAAAACGAATCTCGCATAATATATAACAAGTGCACCAAGGGTCTTCATGAAATATGCTTTTTAAAGCTAAAGATTTCAACATGCATATAGAATTTTATTAATACCTTTTTTTATTTTATATAAAAATGTACACGAAACCCCTGTCATAAGGTATTAAATAATTATAAGAAACTTTATACAAATTTATTAATAAAAAGTTTTATACCTTCCTGGAAGGGTTCATGATGTTTGCTAATCTTGCGAAACAATACTATTATTTTTTTATGTCCATTTTTTTTCATATATTTACTAAAAACCATTTTCTATTTTCATTTCCAATTAATTTCTTCACATAAAATAATTCATTTATAGGTTAAAAATTAATCAAACTCAAATTTTATATTGTTTTAAGAATAAATATTTTTATAATTATTTATTTCTTTTGTTTGTTTATGCTTTTATTCATATTTGAAGATTAGTTATTATCATACATCCACAGTGAGGGCCCCACAGAAATAATTATGTTTTTAAACGAATCATTAGCTGAGATAAAAAAATAATGAAAACTATTGTTATTTACCAAAAAAATGCTTGGGATTCTTCGCATATTCTATGCAAAAAAGGCAGGGATTAAAAGTGTTAAAATGGAATTACTCAAAAAGCGCACCAAAGTAGCAGCTTTTTTCAAACATGGAAAATATACTAACTTGATTTTAAAAGATGATATATTTTATTTTCATTTTTTGATAATGGTTAATTTTTGTAAAAAGCATTTTTGGCAGTAGAATTCGAGATCTATCCCATAGTGCCGCGTACGGTTTCTAATGAATGAACGGCCACAACCTCCGGACGACACCTGTGTCATGAACAATGGTCGTGGTCATGACACTGCTGAAAACCGCTGGCCATGTTGAAATTAAATATTTGCAATGCAAATACGCAGCAACGTCTGTTGTCTGCAAATGAAGCCAATCGGCTCTTTGTCGGACGCGCTTCCACGTCGGTCCTCCTCCATTCGTCTGTCAAACGGTAATTATGATTAATGCCACCGTGTGCGGACGCGGGTGGGTAGAGGGGCGAGGAGGGTGGGTGGATTCATCATCGTTTGGCTTATCAATGACTGTCGAAAATAAATTTACATTCGATGAACATCTGTCGAAATCGGAATTGAGTTCTCAGAGCCCCGCGTCTGTCCGGATGTCTGTTATGTCTGTGATTTCATCATGTCCCGCCATTATGTTTTATCAGGTGTTCTTGCTCCACATTAGCGCTGTGTTTTGTATTATTGGTCAGCGGTGACGAACCATTATTCCGAAAAACGGAGTAATCGTTCGCGGAACTCGCGCGTTCTTCGAATCGCAATCATCGGACGATATTCTAAATAAACTAGTCTCGTTGTTGTGGCGTGCATCTTTTTTTTAATCGTTATTATACTCGTGTCCCGAGGGCCGCTAATTGTTCGCCACTGTTGTTGTCGATCGCCGCTCGCTCAATTTTTTCATCGTAATTGTCTGCATAATTAATTGGCGTGTTGCGTCATTCATTATCATTCATCATACGTTGTCAATGTTGCGATTGAGGCTAAAAAAGAATACCACGGCCAACCTATATAGCAAATTGTTCGCGTTCAACAAATCACATGTCAAGAAGTGGCCGCCGCCGCCACACTTCCAGAAATCCGCACGCGATGAAAGATATGCCCACGAACGTTCTCGGAAGCATTTGCCGAATGCAAAAATCGCTCGATACGTATCTGCATGTGATGCCTCTTTGATCTTGATGTATGTATGTAAAACAGCTCTTAATGCTGAGTGCCGAACGTCATATTATGATGGAAAGCAATCGGAATCGAACACTTTTGTTTCTCACCGACGATGAATCGCTGCTTTTAATATTTTCTTTTTGGTGTTTGTTCGTAAATATTTCATCAGTAGAATCTGTTCAGTGACTTACTTCTCATATTATCACGATTTCGCCAGAGGATCATGAAGTAGAGCAAATTTTTCATTTTTCTAATAACTAAATCGATTATCGACCGTCATTTTAGGGTTTTCCTTTTCAGGGTCATTTTGTATTTTGATTCCTTTGGTTTATTAGTAAAAGGTTGCTAACCATTTACTGTGTGGTTATGTAGCTAATCAACGTTATCTCTGTTTACGTAATCGTAAATTATATTAAAATGTTATGGTATTTTTCTTCGCAAGGGATATGGGTACTACTATTGATAAGAAAAAATGGTTTAGGTAGCTAACAGTACATATTGTAATATTAGTGAAGAGAACAAACGAATACCGAGATAAAAACCCCTCCTATTTGCCTGGACACAGTTGAGAGGGTAAAATCTGATACCAACATGGAAGAAAATGTACGTCCAATGCCAGTAATGGCCAAGAGAGGGAAACTCTTTACAAAAAACCGCATACCAAGACGGCTCGGGTCCTCGCGGTATGGACAGAAGAGCCTCACGTCACGTGTGAGACTCAGGTTCCTTTGGCCTCGACTACCATGCGAGAGTTTGGTAAGGCCCATGCCCTCAGCGAGTGAGAGCCTTGTGGCTGGCAAATGATGATGATGATGAAGAGAGTGACAGTTTATTTCGGCTTCGAAGTTGTCGTGGACTTTTAAGTCTGTTGATTCATTACAGAATAACCTAGGTCGCCAATCACGCATAAAAACATAGTAGTAACGTGTAAAAAATAACATATATAACAATAGGAAGAGAAGAGAAAATAATTATAAAATATCAATTAAGCAGCGATATTTAACATCAAATATATCTACATAGTTGGCCAAGTGAGTCCAAGTGAATCCAAACTCCCTCATGTAGAGATATCTTAGAAATTTCTTCTGGATTTTTCTCTAATCTGAGGAAATTCGAGGCGCCATAAGGCGCCCATATAATGGAACCTGATTTTTGCAAGCTCCGAATTAACGTATCTTATAGCACTCGTATAACTAAGGTGCTATGTATGTGATGAGAATTTCTCAGGACAAAGCCCAATATTCTTGATCTCATACATACGTCCGATACATGTAAACTAAATTTTACCTCGGAATCAAACAATATATCCAGATCTATAACAGACGATTGCCTAGGAAGAGTAACGTCCAAGTATTTCCAAGTCAAGATGATGACCTTTGATCTAGAAAAAGTCTTATAATGAGATATTGTATTATATTTTTTTACAAATTATTTTATTTATTCAACCGTTTGAGTACCGCGAATATTTTATGTTTTTTTTAAAAAATAAGACTCGAATTTATGAATTTTTGAATATTTTATTTATAAATTGATATATATTGTTTGAATTTTTAATATCAAATAGTCGAAATTTTTACGTTTTTATACGTATTTTACGGTATTTACGTCATCCCCGCACGGAGGACACATATGTCCTCGCGGTACTCAAACGGTTAAGATACAATTTGATAGGTTTAGAGCGAAAGAAAGTATCGAGGGCCTGATTGACATGCTCATCATTAATGAAAGTTTTTCCTTTCAAAATAATATGTAAGGAACAGAAAAGATGGTAGTCCGTAGAAGCACGATCTGGAGAGTAGGGTGGATGTGGCAAAACAGACCAGTTGACCTCCAGAATTTTTTTCTTGAGTCACTTTTGCCGTGTATGGTCTGGCGTTATCGTGTGACAAGATAACGCCTTTCTGATTGACGAGTGGAGGACGCTTTTCTAGTAGTTTTTCACGAACTCTTTGCAGCTGCTGAACATATGTATCGACAGTAATCGTTTCGTTGCGCTTCATCAGCTCGTGGTGAATTATTCCTCGACGATCCCACCATACGCACAATACAGTTTTTTTACCATGAATATTGGCTTGAGGGTCCTGTCCAAAAAATGATTCGATTTTATGCCGCGAGAGGAGACTTCCACAACTTAACAGCTGTCGAATTACTGACAGGCCACCTATCTATATTGTGAAAACAAAAATCCCCCTGTCGGGTGACAAGGGGAACAATATAAACTATCTACCTGAATCGGAAGAAATCGGAAGGAATTTATGACTCAACCTTGTATGAAACACAAATCACATCAAATAGCTTTTATATACCGTGCATGATTAATAATTGAAGGGATATCCCCAACTGCATTTAATTATTATATCTACACGTGCCTGTTTGTTTTAAAAAAAATAAAAATGCAGCCGAGATAATCCGACGGAGTCTCGAGGTTTAATATGCAGTTAAAATTTATTGATGTATTTTATTGTAGCCTTTAAAATATAGGCACTTGGCTGCCAACTATGGCGTTAACCGTGTGAAATTTTAATTAATTTTTATTATGTCATCCAAAGGCTGTATAAAAACGGCGAACACGATCAATTTTGCACGCAACGTTAAACATTAATTATATATAAAATGTTTACAGTAAAATGATTAATAAAAACTGAGTGAATGATAATGAAATTCCAGTTTAATTATTGTCATAAATCATGGATGCTCTGAAGCATACATCACGACATCGTAAATATCGTAAACTCTGCGCAGAATGTCGCATGCGCATGCGTGTAAATCAGCCTATGCACGCACGCAATAAATCGAAATATATGTATTCCATGCATGTACTATGCATTTTTCGTTCACATTGCCTTAATATTATTAATTTATTTAAGAATAAATAAAACACGTCGAGGTTAATCAGTTTTTTTTAGTTGTATCGGTTCATCTATTCTTAATTTCATGCGATTCAGGTTTCGCAAGGCCCTTTCCGCAAGACGGATGACTTGTATGTGTGGGAACCGAAGATTTGAGGTTTCCATCTGCGGCCGTCGCCCATCCAGATCCTCGTTTTTTGTGCCGGTATCATAGTGCTCTGCGTGCCATTAAATGGGCACATGTAGAAGAGGCTCGTTGCATGACCACTGTGTGTAATGAGTAGAAAAAAAGCAGTCGGATGACCGGTTGAAGGTTGATACGTCCAAGTAAAAAAGCGTCAAGGATGCGATTATAGTAACCTTCGCATAGCAATCGACATCGACTCCACCTCCCCTTGTATGGGTGGATAATGAAGCCGAAGTGGAATTCCTCTTGGTCCCCGGCCGATGTAGGTCGACGAAACTCGTCCGGCACGAGCATTCCTCGTGCCTCTTGAATTCCTCGCTCGCCCTGTTGTGTCCCCTCCGCGGAGTAATCGATGATTTGAATGTGGCCATTGTGCTCGAGCTCTCTAGGCCCAAAGTGCATTAAAATACCAGAGGCACTAGGCGCCTTTGTCGACGTCCAGTCGAGCGACGCACTCGCGGGATTGATGATTTTCTTACGCCGATGACCTCGATGTATCTTGAAAAATGCGACATTAGCGCTAAAATGTTGACACCGGTGGCGAAAAATATCACCGCATTGCAAAATATTTAAGTCATGTTTATTTCTGAACAAAATCTGTTTTGATTTGGGTTTAGATTTTAGTGTTCTAGCCTTATACGAGTTTTACGACTCGAATACAACCAAGTCATCCGAAGGGGGTAACTCAGATACCCCAAGAACTTCAAGTCAGGATAATGATTTGTTTTTTAATGGATTATTCTTAGAATAAAAATAGTTATTCATAATATGACGCGTAAATGACAACGCTCTCGGCGATATCTCGCACGTTTCACTTGCTCTCGGTACATTGTACCGAATACGAGCGAGAAAAAACTTCGCGCGCGTGGCTACTGCAGCCAATAAAAAAACAATGAATATTTATTCTTTAGGTCTTTTTCTTTAATATGAGATAGTGAGTATTGCAGGAATTTCAATATTCTTTAAAGGGAAATAAAAATATGCAGAAAAGTGAGAGCAAAAATTCGTAAACATTTTTTTAGAATAATAATAGATTTTAAATTTCATCTTATAGCTTGAGCATTAATTAAATCTTAAAACCAGGTGAGAACTTATTAGACTTTAAGACTCAATTGATGGATGGATTTTCGATACATTAACTCATGAATGTAGAAAAAATATAAAACACAACCCTATTACCTCTTTCATTGAAGATGAAGCAATGAATATTGCTTTCTTATTGTTATCGTATATCGTCTTTAACCTCACTGTGCCGCTGGGGTCTATTTGGGACCCTAAGTCTTTGATTTTTCTAGAATAATTCGTTAGATATAAATCCTACATGTCACAAACTTTTTGTATTTGTCTAAAATAGTCTAAAAAATTAATATAAAT
>JAGXCT010034111.1:0-67836 GCA_022495035.1 Philopotamus ludificatus
AGGGAGCCGGGTCAACCTAGCCCGGGATAGTCGAATCTCTACACCAATTACTGGTGACAGAGATAGAAAGAATTGTTTCTAGAAACCTCCACTTGGTTATTCTAAAGCATGCGTTTCTACAGACCTTGACGTGATTAATTCTTAGCTTTAAGTCTTAATCAGTTATTAGTTAGTCAGCAAGTTAGGGTCTTCCTTCCCAGGGCACGGTGACCCTGTGGTGAGGAACCCGCCAGGGACCATACGATGATATCCATGCTCTGTTCCGTCATCAATCTGGAGAGGTAATCTGATTTTGCAGCAGTTAGCCGTTCTACGTTGATCTGGCGAATTCTTATTGAGGGGCTTTAAGGTCATTTCAAGATCATTTCTTTACTTTGGTCAAACAGGCCGGAGGGAAAAAATGAGTAAGGTAAATAGCGCAGCGGGGTGAAACAAAATGAGAATTCTGACAATAAGAAGTAAGAAGCGCTTAAATTTATGCCCCCCTATCTAAGTCTAAAGATAGATATTTATGATATGCTTCATAATTTGATCAATATTTTGGATTTTTTTTAACTAATGAATATAACGCTTAAATGACAACGCTCTCGCCGCAGACTGAGCTCTCGCTGCAGACTGGGCTCTTGCAGCACGTGTCACTCGCACTCGGCATATCGTAACGGATGCGAGCGAGAATAAACATTGCTTGCGTGTCGACAACAGATAATATTATTGTTTTTTTTATATTTTTGCAATAGCGAACAATAAAGGACACACTGTGTTATGTTATCTACTATTGTCACATCGGCGTGCCAACTATTGATATAAATACGCCTAAATTAATTATGATTTATTATAAAACGGTTAAAGGTTTAAAATAAAATAAATAAAAATTTGAGCAACGTTAAAATTCACGTAGTTTAATTTGAAATCAACAAGTTTTTACGTTACTTTTTCTATTCTCGTAGAATCAAAGTCCATTCTCGAGAAGCTGGTTTGGATCAAATTAAATACAGGTATTAGCTTTGATCTAGATCATCGAGGTAGGCGAGAAAAGGGGAGGACAGTTTCAAGAGACTGATGAGGATTCTAGAGTATGGAGACAGATCGTTCAGTCGATGATACGTCTTGTCTATTTATCAGCTATTGATTATTTAAGTCGACGATCTAATATTTTATTAATGTATGAGAGATAGCTGAAAAAAATCATCGTTTTTAATTCTCGAAAATCTTCTAGTGCAATAAATCCGGATACTCTTTTTCCAAAGCCCTTCCGCCACCATCAACCCTTCATCCCCCGCTCATGAGTCGCGACGGATGAGCGGCCTTTTATTTGAGCCGTAAATAATATCGAACAATTTCGCCGTCGCCATTCTTCTATTACTTTTTCTTCTAAAAAAAGGTTTTCGCCTGCAGTGTCCGTTCATGCGGGAAACGTATGCCGCGAGGGTGCCGACACTTTTTTTGTGCGAGCTCAACGTTTTCGTACGTCTGCCATTTTTCATACGCGCCGCTGAAACAATGGCGCTGTTGTGTTGGCCCTTTTCCATATTGTTTAATTTTTGTTTCGCAACATTTTTAATTTCGCGCATAATTATTCATGGCGACATTGTGCGAAAATATTTTTTTTTATTTCAGCGCGATGTTATGCCACTGACCCGACATTTGAAATATTAGCGAAAAGCTAATATATACGTATGAACCATTGATTATTTTTTGTTAGAAAAAAATATATAATATTTTTTTCACGTTAACCACGATCATCCTTTCCGAATATCCTAGCGACGCGTGCTTCGTGGATGACACGGATGCTTACACATACGTCTGAACCACACGCGTCCAGAGCTATCCCGCGTGATCCATGCAAATTCCCGACTGTGTCGAATTGAAAAATTTCATGTCGCACATTCCTGTGTCGCCGACACAAGAATTTAATATAACAGTGTGCGACGGGCCGCGGAATCCTGGTATCGAACGGCTGCCGGAGTTCACCGGACGACATGATACACTCGCTCTAGTGTGGGGCAGAGATGAAATAACAGAGATACAGAAAAATACAGAAAATGAAGAGAAAAAAAACGTATTCAATAAGACTGGAGGTGTATCTACTACGAGGCATACACTGAACGACACGAGACCTTTGAGGGCTCGCATTGTGTACCGATTGCGGTCCAAGTCTGCACGGGTAAAAATTCTATTATATATCGATGTTAGTCATACTGAAAAATAAATTCTCATTACTTAAACCCATATATATCATTTTATTTAACAATATTTGCGATTGAAAAATCCATATATTATGACTTATTCTATTTTCAAAATAAATTATTTTATTTAATAAAAATATTAGGTAGTATATACAATGATAAAAAATATATAATATGAAGCATCTTAATTTACACGGTATTGACGTTTCACTAAAATATCGCGTAAATCAAAACGGCTTAAAAAATAAATGAAGCTCATACTAATAAAGACATACGATCTAAATAACGGCTTAAAAAAAATGACAATTGAAAGTTATTTTATCTAAAGTTCTAAAATTGTAATAGCTGTATTCTTTATCAACCTTTGTCAAAATATCTTGAAACTTATGTATAATGTAATATCCTTTAAATGTTGAGATGATCCAAGATTTAATGATAGGATTATCTCAACAGATTATCTCATATCATAAATAATTATTTTTTAGCCAAGAATAATCATTTAAAAAAATCTATGAGGAATTTATCAACGTCTCGACTTAAATTGCTAAAAAATAGATTATTCTAAGAATAAAAATAGTTATTCATGATATGCTCTATAATTTGGTCAATATTTTGGATTTTTACTAATGAATATGACGCGTAAACGAACTCTGCGATGTCCCGCCACAGACTAAAGGCTCGCCGCCGTCTCAGAGTTCTCGCCGCACGTGTTACTAGTACGGTTTTACTCACACTTGCATATCGTACCGGATGTAAATGAGAAAAAATATCGCGTACAATTGATTTTGTTTTGCAATAGCGATCATTAATTATTTATATTAATTATTCTTTAAACTTTTTTAGACAAAAACGAAAAGTTTTACATATAAGCTTATTATCGAAAGGATTATTCGAGAAAAATCAAAAACTTGGTGTCCCAAATAGATAGTCCCATCAGCACGGTTATGTTAAACAAGCTTGTAAAATTTTGGGTCTATTTTCTATGGAAAATGGGGTATATTTCCCAAAATAAATATACCCTATCTGCGAAATGGGGGAGCGCATTATCGTGGAGGAGGAAGATTTTTTCTTCTCTCGCTAAACCTGGCATTATTCTTTGTAAAGCAGATTTTAATCACTCCAATTGATTAAAGTGCACTGGCGCTGTTACAGTTTGACCGTATTTTAAAACTTCGTGGTAAATGATTCCTTTAGAATCCCACTAAACGCAAAGCAAAAGGTTTTTCGGGTGTAATCCTGCTCTAGGGGTTGGAATCGGCTGTTGTTTACGTTAAAGCCATGGTTTATTTTCTCTTCATATTCGAGTATAACACCCAATTCTCATCTCCGGTGATTTAATTGCGAAGGAATGGTGTTGTAAGCTCTTACACTTGCAGATGTTCGCATGTTTTTATCCTCTGCGATTTGTTACAGTCGGTCAACGCATGGGGGACCCAAATTCCTTCTTTTCGAATCTTCCCCATTTTTTCAGATACTTCAGAGTGATGGACCACTTTGTGCCGGTTATATTTGACAGTTCTTTAATGGTTAAATTTGTTTTTTTTTCAGTTTTAGATTTTATGGTGGCTTTATTTACTGTACAGGGTCGTCCACTTTAAGGCTCATCTTTTAAGTTAAATTTCCGGATTTGAATTTTCTGTACCAAGCGTTGACATTTTCTGACATCTAATACATCTCCATAAATATCGCAACTATATATTGTTGCGATAGTTGCGTTTTTTTGGAATGAAACTTTACGAGTATGCAGTTTCGCAAATGGTCTTCTGAAGGAACAAACTTGTCCATTGGGACGATGTCGAGTAAATTTTTTTTTTGTATTGATTACAGGCGGAGACGTGTCTCGACAAGCACACAATAAAATAACACGTCTTGACCGGTCAAAGGACTAAAAACAACTGATTTTAAACTACCCTTTCAAAATACGACATGACTCTTTACTACACCTAATATAAGAGAATGAATGTCATAAATATTTTTTGTTCAAAACATTATAGGGACACATCGACATGGTAACAATACCCGAATTGGGAATTGAAGCTATAAACTTTTTTTTAATACAAACTATCGTTCGAGTGCCATGTTTGCTTTTGCATAAGCCATTACCGGCAGTGGTAAAAGTGCAAGCACTAAAAAATAATGGCACCCCGGCGATGACGTCGTTACTGCGCGGCCATTGTCTCCGCCACTCGGCCATGCAAATTCAATGCAAATTTTTTATGCGACCTCATTTGTTCACTTTGATTCATGGGGCAAGTCACCCTGTTGACTGTCAAATTAATAGACTGTCGACGCCCGCGTGCGTTTACATAATTTTTTTTGTAGCGTCGCGGGACGACGCTACATAAAAAAAACGACGCTCGCCGAGCACTCTAGCGTTTTCCGACACTCGGCCACTCCTGGGAGCTTACGTCTTAATCTGCCTCCGCCTCTCTATTGACATAATATTATGAGAAAAAAATGTGTTTTTTATATGTGCCGCCTAATGGGCTGAATACCGGCCTTAGCTTCTTTATGAAATTTCACTCAGAATTTATTAAATTAAATTGATTCATGAGCATTTTTTATTATATTATTTAAATTGTTTCACTCATAATATTATATGAATACAAACAATTTTATTACAATATTTTACATTTATTTTTTTAATTATTGCATCAAAAAACGATTTAAAACGAGTCTCCGAATTTTTAATAGATATAGTGATGCAAATTATATTTTCGCAGACCTAGACTTGAAAAGCATTATATTGTATAAAAGCAATTAAATATCAAAGAAGTTTTATTAGCCGCGTATTGTTAAATAATAAAAATATATTTTTTTTAAATCGAGAGTTTTTTAACACGGCCTTGTCGATGGGGTGTATTGGGGACTCCAAGTATTGGCTATAGAATACATATTATAAATAGTCATTGTCTGTGATTGTGAAAAAAAATCTTCTGTTACAACGGGCGCAATATTGTTTCTCGCTCGCATCCGGTACGAGGTGCCAAGTACGAATGAAACGTACGAGTTTACGCATCATATTGCCTGGTAAAAAAACATAATATCGACCAAAGCATGTCACAAATAACTATTTTTATTCTTAGAATAATTTTAAAAAAAATATCAAGATATTGCTTGAGGGTGCCTGAGAGACAGATACCTTTTGGTTCTTATCGTTATAAATCAACAATCATCCATCCGCATCATTTCAGACCTTTCAATATTCTCCAATTCCTATCCGTCTTATGGAAAGTGACAACAGGGATTAAAAGAACCTAATCTTTACAATTTCAAATGGATAGTAAAAGAGGCACCTCCTCGCATCCTCGCATTACGTACAAGGTCATGTCAAGATCACGCCGTTTATCAGATTTGCTCAAGCCGTCATGACAGTCACATCTGAGTGATTTTCTTGTACCGGAGATTCGTCCCTGGAATCTAATACTTCATTTCCGAATACACCTATCATCAAACTGACGACACTTATATTTATTCAATAAACGATCATCTGCAAAATGGAGTGTTTCACTTTAATCCGGTTAGTCTTCAATTGGTGAATGGTTCGAGGATTGTTACGGTATACTTAATCTTTCAAATACCCCCACACGAAGAAGCCTGGAGCAGTTAACTGAGGTGATCTTAGAGGTCAAGTATTTTCAGAATTTCGCGAAATTATCCTTCTCCCAAAAAAATGCCCTAAGAGTTTAGTTATCAGGCGAGCTGTATGGGCAAAAGCACCATCTTGCTGCTACTATACCTCTGATATGTCCAAGACTGCAGGGCGCACGAAATTCTCCAGCATTTCTCGATACCTTTCGCCAGTGATGGTTATCTTCAAAGAAGTAAGGTCCGAGAGCCCTTCTTGCAATTACACCACACCAAACTGTTACTTTTACGGGATGCGGACTAGGTTGGTGGACTATTCTTACATTTTCTATCCCCCAGAATCGCATATGTTATTTGATAAGAAATCCGTTAGGGGGAAGAGGGCCTTGTTGCCCATAATGAGATTGTAAATGAAGTCAGCTTCTAGCCTTGTCAATTCTTAGATCTGGACAGCATACGCTAATCGATTTCGATAATCTGCTGGCTTCAGTTCCTGTCCTAGCTGTATCTTATACTGATATACATGCAACATCCTTGAATCCTCTGGAGCGAGACTCGGAACATCTCCAACAGCTGAGACCGCCTTCGAGTTGAGATTGAAGGCTCATCTTCAATGCTTCGGCGTACACGCTGGATACTGTCCTGTGACCTCTGTGAACGTGGCCTCCGAGCACGTGGTAAATCATTCACAGACTCCTGAATTTGAAATTGCCAAAATAAATAAAGTATAGTTTGTTTATGTGGCTTTATGACCCCAAAATGAAGAGAGTAGACTCTTTGCGTTACCTCAATTGATCGTATGTCTTCTATATAGAATTCGTTAATTTCTCCATAATTAATTTCCAAGGATAACGCTTTAATAATCTGAAATCAAATTAAAAAAAAAATGAATTTTAAATGGTGTTGTGACTTTTGGGCCATCTTGTATTATTTGCTTTAATATAGGTCAAATCAGATGTCGTGTTCTATTATTTATCAGTGCTGAATGATTTCAGGATAGACTCTAGCCTAACTGCCAAGATTTTCTACATGCTTTCCATCTCATTTTCAAAAGCCTCAAACCCATGTCTTCATGTAACACGTTTTTTTTCGTACTTTATTTCAACACTTCACCCATGTCTGCAGACACTTTTTATTAGCCGAGACGCTTTACGAGCGTGTGTGTAGCCGCGGCGTGTAAAGTTGTCGACAAACACGGCTGCAATAAAAGCAGGTGTCATAAACCGTCGGCTCGCGAACACTTTCTTCCGGCATACGTTGGCCGCCAGAGTAATCCCAGTGTCCCATGATTGCAGCAAACTTTCGGTCGTATCCCACACAGCACACCCAGGAGTTGTTTCATTTTATTGTTGCCACAATCAAAACTACATTCGCTCCTCTCGGAAACTACGTCCAACTCCGAGGTGCGAACGACTTCACATTGATAACCATATACGTGGTGGCGTAACCCACATCTGACAATTAGCACCTAACAATTTTCGCAAAGAACTAACTTTTATAATAAATATACAAAATATTTCAATTATATTAGAAACACTACGTATGTGTATCATAATCTTTTATAAGCCAATCCTCTTATTCATCTATTATATTATATGAGAGTGTTTTCAATGTATTATCAGCCTAATGTCAATCAAATTTTGATAAGGCATCTAGAATTTGACACCATTGTATAGGCATATATAGATATAGAGACCCGATACTCATTTTTAATATAATTAATATATTAAGATATAATTTCCTAGATCAATTTCAGGCTTATTTATTATATGATACATGCAAAATATTTGGGTACCCATAATTAATGTCGCATTTTAAATAACGTGTGTTATTATTTTTTTTATAAACATTTTTCCATATTATAGTCAACATAACCCTGCATGGAGTTGACAAAAAACATGCACTTATGTGCATAAATTAATCTGGTCTCTAACGATTTTTTCACCACAGAGCCAGTATACACTGGGAAGGAAAACCCTAATCTGTTGACCAATAATTGGTCAAGTCTCGATACTTTGCTCCTCTTCCTTCTTTCTAGTTGTGCATAGGTATGCCTGTGTATATCTATATAGGTGTGTGTGTGTGTGTGTGGTCGCTTGCTACTTGTCACTCGTGACTCGTTATAAGCAGAAAACGCCTCAGAGAAGAGAATAAACGAATACCTAGACAAACCCTCTCCTACTTGCCTGGACACAGTCGAGAGGGTAAAATCCGATACCAACATGGTAGAATATGTACGTCCAATCCGAGCAATGGCCCAAGAGAGGGAAACTCTTTACAAAAAACCGCATACCAAGACGGCTTGGGTCCCCGGGGTATGAACACGAAAGGGGAGCCCTCACGTCATGTGTAAAAATCCTTTGGCCTCGACTGCTATTCGAGAGACCATGTCCTTAGCAAATGAGAGCCTTGTGACTGGCAAATGATGATGATGATGATGCACATTGTAGTATAGCCCGTTTAACAGCCACATGCTATTTTTTCTTTAATTTGTAAAAAGCATAATAAGAATGAAAAAAAAAACAAGTATTAATATATAGTAAAATAAATGTTAAGATAAAGTGTTTTATACAAGTGAAATCAGAAGAGAAGTTAAGGAAATATAAAAATTACAGAAAGATAGCGTTAGAGGTAACATTGATGAACCAGACACAGAAGCAAAAAAGCAGATAGATGCTTTTATATTTTATAGGTAGAGAAAAAGTTTTATAGGTGGAGAAGCAATCTAAAAGTTTATGGTTTTTTACCTGTTTGGAGTTGTATTGAAGATGATCGTTTTAATCTAGCCGTGCCGTTAAGATAACCACCTTTCTTTGAGATCTCAAGTTTTTTTATTTTTTTGTAATTCTTCTGTAGTCGGCACCCTCATGTCTGAGGATCGTGATCATTCTTGTTCCGAAAATTCTTCATTTTGTCTATCCAGGATTCTCTGCATTCTGCATCCTGCTTCGCAGCTTTTTAGGAGCTTGTGGCGGTCTTCACATGGTCGCTCTAGCAGATGGACGCCCTGCTCCTTCCCCTGCATCCTTGTACGTTTCCAAGCAGGACTTCTTCAGGCTATCGTTTCTTCTGGCGAGATGCCTAAAATAACGAAAAATCCTTTTGAGACATATGGTCGAAAGTCGGTCTTCTTTATAGTTCCCGATTACTTTTAGTTTTGCGTTTGTGCGTTTAGAGGTCTATGGTATTCTTAGCAGATATTGTCAGCACCACATTTGAAAGGTGTTAATTTTCTTTTTCATATTTTCCTTTATGTTCCAGGTTTCTACGCTGCAATTAAAAATTAAGAATATCAGACTCAGCACTAAACGTTTTTTTTGTCGTTTTGGATATCCTTCTGTTTTTCAAAATTGTTGATAGCTTTGACATCGCATTTTTAGCCATCCCTATTCGCCTTCTTATCTCTGGCTTACAATTTCCGTTACTCGTCAGTAGTGATCCGAAATAAAGAAATTCTTCAATCCTCTCCAGATCCAGAAGATTAACAGATTTTTTTGAATAACACTTTTAATATCATTCCTACATTTTACAAACATTTTCTGTTCGTTTAAAAAAGTCAGGACGCGATGTTTTTTCTCGCTCGCATCCTGTATGATGTGCCGAGTGTAAGTGAATCCATGCGATTGACGCATGCTGCTAGAATTCGAGGGTCGCGGTAGTCGAAGGCGGGACATTGTCGAGTGTGCGTGTTATTTACACGTCATATACATTAGTAGAAAAATCCAAGATATCGCCCAAATGATGAAGCATGCCACGAATAAATATTTTAATTCTTAGAATATTATTTTATCTCTTTTTTAGTGGGAAGTAAAACTGTTTTAGATTGGAAAATTTATGTAAGAATTAAAGATGTAAGGATGTTTTTCAAGAAAAAAAGGAATACCGTTCGTTTAGTCGAGATTTAATTGATGGAGATGGGAAATGGGTTCCTTACTAAAACGTAACAATGGAAAAACAGTAGTCAACCACTAGACAAGACAAAAGCAATTCCAAACCCGAAAGCAAAAATATGTTCACAGGGCCAGGGCTGAGTTTAATTGTGATCAACATTAGAATGTGGGATTATGTCAAAAGAGGCCAGATCAAGTGAAAAACTGTAAAATAATCCTGCAACACGAAAACGCCGGTCCTCTTGTGGCTGAGTTAGTGCCAAAAAGAAAAAACCTCCTCGATTAGGACACATTATTGCATTTATCATATTTGCCAGAACTGTTATGAGTGACAGTTTGTCACAATCTTTTGTTATTATGTTGACATACTTATCCCTGACGTTTATTGACATTGCGACGGCTCGTCCTTATACACTGTGGAGCTGCAGCATCCCCAAGCAAATTGAGGATAAACAAACTAATATATATGTGTATTATGTATAAGAAAATATAAATATAATTTATATTTATAAATCTGGTTGGTAAATAAAAGAGCAGTATTACTTAGGACGATGTAAAGCGAGAGCGCTGCCTGCTTATCAGCGCTGTCGGCGTCGTGTATTGGATGAACGCGGCCCGGTAACGGAGTGCGGGGGAAGGGGTCTCGTCGCTAAGCGCCGGGTCGCGCTGTGACTCGGTGCAGCCATACTGTCTCACAGTTTCTTTGTACCGCTTGTCATTATTTTGTTATTGTTTTTATTCTTGAGCCTATTCAAATATTTTATTCTTGAGCCGTTACTGCGTGTTTGAACCAATTTACTTGTATAAAAAATGGTATAAAATAAAAAAAAAACGAATGCTGGCCAAAACATGGTCCTCTAGGACTTTTTTCTAATGGAATACTAATTAACCGTTAAAAATGTATTGTTTAATAATAATAAAAAATATGTCGAGTCACACAATTTTGAATATGTTTTATAGTGACAGCTTAAAAAAATATTTAATGCACTACGAAGAATGTTTAGCTCCTTTAGCGATTATGTCTTTATCTCCTTGATGCTGCCAACATATCATATTTTTCGATAATAAGAAGAAGACGTGGAGGACTATGTCCGATAAATACGAGGGCTAAAGTATTATAGCGGTGATATTTTGGCAAGAAAATTCTTTTTTTATATTTTCCCTTTTTTCCACAAGTAAAAATCCCTAATACACGTGAACCTTTTCGACAGCTTCATTAGCTATATTAATTATAAATACAATAATTTATTCATTTAATTTGGCTAATAATCTCAAGATATGTCAGGGATAAGTATGACAACATAAAAACAATAGATTGTGACAGTTTTAATCACACAGCTTGCAAAATTAAAAATATAAATATTTAAATGGAAAAAAAATATGTTTCTAAAGAACTTTTGAAGAATGCATAGATTTAAACTCATGGAAAGAAATAATATATCAAGTGTAATGTTCAGGTATAAATTCAGTGGACCAGGACCGTTTTATGTTTTAAAAACCACTATGCGGCTAAGGATATTATTTGGTATTAAATTCAGGATATATTCAGGATACAGAATCTTAATATAAAGTCGTGCAGAATAATTCTCTATTTCACTGATGCAAGAAAAGACAGTAATTTTTTAATTACATTTATAATTAATATAATAGAAATACTCTATTTTATTCGTGACGATATTTTCAATATTATGATTAAAAACTAATTAAAATTATAAATAAATAGATTGAAAAACTTTATTGAGAGCTTTTAATTAAAAATATAAAAGGATCAAAGTACATTATAAATAAAGAGTTGCATTGAACTTCGCATGGAGTGTATGCTGCAGCTTATTTAAAGCCCTTTCACAAACAGCTTTAGCTTTTAAATAAAATAATATTAAATTTAATTGCATTAGGGAAAGCTTTTTGGATTAAACATGTATGTGGGTTTTTTGTATATATTTAATCATTTCTCCGCAAATTAATATACTTTTTTTATTATTGTTTTGCTTTATTATGTGCCATAATAAATTTGAATCGCACTGCTTCTCCTGTCACACCGACACAAAATAATGAATAATGGCGGCGTTAAGTTTAATGTGCGAAATTAAGTCCAAGTGCTAAAAAGCGACGCGGATATAAAGTCGTCGCCGCGGTCTAAACAAAACTTTGCAAACGGGGGTCCCATTGTTTTGGGATCGTTCCAAGGTCCATGGCGAACGACAAATAATTAATGGTGGAAATAAGTAACATTGTTCTAGCGGGCGGAGTTGTCAACTGTCTGCACTGGCCAGACAAATGTCATCCAGGGCACGAAACGAGGGGAGGTCGACAAAATATTGACCGATAGCCATGGAAATATTTATTAATCTAAATGTTAACATAACGATTACATATTAGATTAGGATAAAAAATATTAGATATAAACAATTTTCCTAACAATATATGTGATTATTTATGATATTTTATTACTACTGTAAACTTAAACGCATGTATTTATTACCAGAAACCGAAACGAACTCCATACAATTAAAAATGACTAATTTAACGCTATGAAAAAAAAAATGATAAAATTTCAGTATTTGTATTTAAGTCAATTATTGTTTTTCTTCTTAAAATTTAAAATAAAAATCGATTTGTAACGTGGGAGTATCTCAGGATTCGAAATAAATATAACGGAGGAAGCAACGAGATACAGTATCTTTATTCATCGGAAACAATACAGCGGATGAATCAGCCTAGCCGACCCGAGGATTACAGTATTACTTATTTAACCGATTATCACATCTAAGAGGAGATACAACAAATATATAAATAATGCTTTCTAATCGGGAAGGCTATCGCCTTCTTACATGATTTACCGTTTCAAAACTGATCTCAAAACTCTGGGGCATCTATATATAGACTATAAGCTTCGTCAGGGAACCAATGCTTTCCTTTGTCTTGATCTATGACACGTGTTGGTTAGGTCACTGTACTCCATAGATCTCAAACTATGGGACCCTGCTCCTGTTGTATGAAGCAGTGCCGAATTTTTATGCGTAGTATAGCAAACACTTTGAGAGCCAGGATCCTTCTAGAATCGTATTCCGGTTAATGTCTCCATAATCCGAATAAGTCGTCACCCATGATCTCATTGCATTAGCTCATTGCTCTACATATGTCATAGACCAAGCGAACCGATTTTCCAGCTTTTCTCCGACATTACAGACTTATACCTAGCTATTTTCTCAGCCTGGCAACTTTACAGCGCCATAATATACTATGTATTCATTAGCATACGGTGGTGTTGATTTTAGGTGTGATGAATGTGGAAAAAAAATATTAAAAAATACAGTTACTATAGTTCCATTTTTCAATTGGTTTGCCCTTCTGTTAGGTTTTAAGAGTATTTTTTTCTCCATTGATATTACTTGAAAAATTTATGTCGCAAAAACGAAGAATATAATTATTATTTAAATAAATATAAAATTTATTGAAAAAAACTGTATTTTTAAAAAAAAAATTCCATATTTAGCACACCCAACATCAAGTCCACCGTGGGCCGCTGCTATGTATACGTTAATTATCAGTGTGTAATCAAAGATGATTGTTTCAACGATGAGTAAAAATTAATTAATAATAAACAAGCTATACAGCTAGAAAAATAAATACAAAACCTTTACTTATAAGGCGTAAAAAAATATTTTCATAGACAGTCTGGATTAAATAACAAAGACGATGAGGTCGTAATCTTTAATCATAGTGATGAAGTGAGGTCGATAGATGACAAAGTGATATCTATTATATTATTAGATTTGTTCTCTGCTGTTAAAGAGATACATTAAAAAAAGACACTCAATCATTGATAATAGGTCCTTTTCTTAAATAAAATAAAAATTGGAAACATAAGGAGGGAGTGTCTAGTAAAACAATACAAATATGTAAAAGAGGTTGTTTTCTCATGGTCACGTATAACTAATTTCTGATTAAGTTGTTAATTCTATTTATTATATTATATTAAAAAAAATTGAAAGTGTAATAAATAAATTACCTAGCCGAATACAGTTTATATTCAAATACAAATATTATTAAAACTGCTAATGAATCTACATAGAATGTATAACTTTCCTTTTACGGTTTAAAGTTATTACCGTTCTAGTGAAACACTGCTTAAACGGTGGGCTATTGATTTACAAATAATGCATTTGGTGTCGTGGCACCTTCTTTCCCAATTTTGGATTTTAATTCTTCGTAAACTTTATCTTAAAGCTATCTCCACAAATCCAATGGCGTTAGGTCTGGAAAACGGCCAGGGTATTTTATGGGACCTCTGCGTCCAAGCCATGTGTTTGGAAGATTTTTATGAAGATATGCTCTTACGTCACAATAGTAATGTACAAATGTTTCATTCTATTAAAAATACAATTCATCATCTTCGCAAAAGTCCTCCCGAAAGCGTAGTTAAACAAATTCTGGCAATAAACGTTATTTAATTATTAAATACTAGTAAATGCAATTATGTTAAATATGTCTGCCATTTAATTTTAATGCTCGCTCTAAAGAATGCACTAAAGATTTTTTATCGAAAACTATGAATTCACTCTTTTCCAAGTATCATTAGCATAACTGTTTTCTTCTGTCCGGATTATCTTAGCATGTACCATTGTTGGAATGTAACTTCTAGATTTAGAACGTCTTAAAATGCAATGTATATTCGGTTTACTGATCTCACGACTTGATTATTTTACAGATTTATTGGTTGCTTCGTAATAACTTTCCGGTGGTATAGCTTGGCTCGTAAAGCTCATTGATAAGCTTGGTCTTCCGTGACGTTTCAGTTAATAAACTAAACATTTTCATTCGTTTTTAACCGAGGTGGATCTGCCTGAAACACACTGCAATATTTGTTTTGTACTTAATAAATAAAAATTGTACCTCAAAAAGAAAGAAAAATCAGATAGTTATGACTTGTGAACATTGTATTCACTTTATTGGCACATCTGTATTATAATTAAATCTAACAGAAGAATGATTATTTGGATATAAATTAAGCATTAGATATTTTTTATATTACTTTTATTTTGCTTTAAAAAATTTAGAAAATTTTATTAATCTATTATGTATTCACCGATGTTAAATATAAACTTATTCCATCTTTTTGACAACGTGTCGACCCCCTTTTTATCAAATTTGGTGGGCTTGGACTAAAAGAAAGTATCGAGGCCTGATTGGCTTGCTCATAATTAAAGAAAGTTTTTTCATTTTAAAAATTATATACGGAACAGAAAAGGTTATAGTCCGAAGGAGAAAAATCTAAGGAGTAGGTTGATGTGGCAAAACAGACCAGATGAGTTCCAGATTTTTTTCTTGAGTCACTTTTGCTGTGTGTGATTTGGCGTTATCGTGTAATATAATAATGCCTTTCCGATTGACTGCTACAGGACGATTTTTCAGTATTTTTTCATGAACTCTTTGCAGCTGCTGAACGTATGTACAGGTAGTAATCGTTTCGTTGCGCTTCATTGGCTCGTGATAGATTATTCCTCGATGATCCCACTATACACACAATAAAGTTCTCTTGCCATGGATATTGGCTTTAGGGTCCAGTAGGGGTGGGTGATCCTTAGAGACACGTATTTTAGCATCTATTTTTTAAAAAAAATAGCGTTTAAAATGACAAATTTTAGCATCTATTTCGCATTTATTTCTTAATTACGAATTTGAAGTTAAAAAGTCTAATTTATACATATTTTTTTAAACGATATACAATATATTGATATAAAACATTTTGAAATTAAATAGAAATACAAAAGAATACACCGATTAAAATTATATAATGATTAAAATTTATTAAAGTTTATCATCGAGCATGTTTATTGATGATTGCTTTAATCCTAGTACGTCGACCGTTAACAATTAAATTGTACGTACTAAAACCGTGCGACCAGCACTTTAATTTGCAGGACACCAAATTGATTGAAGGGCAGCATTGCCGAATTCTTCGTGTTTTATCTTTGTTGCAAGTAAAAGTTGAAGAGTATCAACTTTTACCCCACTTTTAATATTACATGATAAATTGAATTGAAATTGAAAATATGAATTTTTATCACTCTAAACATTGAGTGGTTGTTAATGTTGAAAATAAAGGTAAGTTTCTTATCACCGATATCGTTTCATCAATTTGGAAATTACATCTACTTCCAGCTACATGCGGGTTGAACAGGATGATTTAAAGTTTCATAGACATTCGTTTCGTATTTAAATGTGACTTAAGTTTTAAACTTTGCAGGGAAACCGACTTAAGAATATCTATTAAGGAATTCTAGTTTAGCGAGTGAAAGTGATTCACGTCTGTTTCAAGAAGTGAAGCTACACCAAGGTTTCCATGGCCAAAATCACCACCTATGTTATAAGCAAGAGAATTTTTTTTTTTTTATTCCCTTAATTTCATCCCACAATAGGAAAAAGGTACGAGGATCCTTCTAATTTATCAAAAAATTCATTAATAGAATTTATGTCAAATTTACATTGAATTTTTTATTAATTTGTATCAGATTCATACAACTCTATAATTCTTCCTTTTACTACGCTTTTTTTATATCACAAAGCAGTACCAACCTAGTATGTGGCATCATGGACAATGAACCAAGAGTTGACCATAGGTCTGTGAGGATTCTCTTTAATCATTCTTCAAAGAAAATCGATATATGGAAAATTTCGCATCTATTCGCAATTTTCAAAATTTCGCAATTATATCGCATTTATCGCTTCTATCGCTTCTATGTCGCATTTATCGCAAAATGCGATAATCACGTATCTCTAGTGATCCTTATCCAACCATTGTCCTTTACTGACAATATTTTTCATCGCCTGTTATTTTCCTGTCAAAAAAAGGCTCGTTTTATGCGGCGAGAGGACACTTTTGGCAAGAGATAATCTGTCTGTCTTCGGTCAATGAGATTTTGTGGTACCCATAGGCCTAACTTACTGACTTTTCCCAAAATTTACCAGGTGTGGATTGTGACTTATTGAGTCTCTCTACCAACACCTTCCTGCGATTTTTGATTCTCCATTTTAAGAGTTAGAATAACACCACTGTAACGTTCACCACACTAAATAGTTGTCAAACAACTGATAGGCCAGTTAACTCTCTAGTGATAAAAATCCTTTTTTAGTTTTACTCTCTGCGAGTAAATCCAAACAATAGGAACTGTCTACCTGAATCGGAAGTTATTTATGACTCAACCCAATGATAACATACACTTCGGGAGTATTTTTCATATTTAGTTTGGTGTTTTGTCAAGTAACATAAATAATTGAGGAATTGAAAACTAATATTATGAGCCCAATGACTTATAATTGTCCTTTACAAATCACTGTCTTTCTCATTTCTTAAGTTATAACAATAAAAGAAAGTAAATAAAGGGCTACGTCTAAACATTAGGTACGAAAAGCGTCATTCTATTAACGAGAACGTGTCCAAAACAAACTCCATCCGCAATCAGATGTTAATCATAGAAATGAATTATGAAATTAAGTATTAAACACAAGTCACTCGAGAGTGTGCTCTAAAATTTGATATCTCCGCTCTGCTTCATTAGGTGGATTATTCCTAGTAAAAGCTGGAATAAACTTTCGGGTCGTTGTGAGACGGCAGTAAAAGCCCGAGCTGGCTGATCATCAAATAACAACCTACTTTGGAAGTGGAGCAGAATATGAAGCTTAAGAGATGTGATTCCTTAACTTTTCCGTTAAAAACACCGCCCCCCGCTTCCATCTCGTGCCTCATCCCTCCTCATGAATATTGCCCACATATTTTCCGACTAATAACCGGCTGCGGGGTAATGTCGGCGATTCCCGGAACATTTCCCATGAAAATTCTTATGATACCATTATAAATATGCAGTATCATGTGTTGAATGAAGCCATTCTTTATGTTAAACGCGTTAGTGTCGGCAGGGAGAGGAGCAAGACCGTTTTATGTCTAATTAAAAATCTAGCACAGCATATACGGGGATAGTTTTGAGAAGTTTGGCAAAACATTCTGCTGGATATATTCCTTAATACTACAACAATAGCCTTATCATAATCAAAGCCTTATATGTGTTATTTAACGTGGTTATTCATTGTTTCGATTTGATAATCAGTGATGTATTCGTGGTCGAATATATCATCAAATGCAGAGCCCATGTGCGTTAAGTCATGCGCGTTACCAACATGAAACGCGACTCAATTGAGCATGTTCCCATAATGGTTATTGGAATAACATTCCGATATGAGAGTGTGGTTGCACATGCAATAAATCTTTCTACCACGGTATAAAATTCATAGTTGCCATACCGCTTGCATTGTATTGCATTTTTATGAAACAACCCCAGCGGTGGAGGCATTACGAAGACTAATGGCTTCGGAGAGGCTTTTTATTTTGCTAGACCGCAACTTCGTATGTAAAGCTTTCCATACTCTATTTTTTACGATGAAAATCTTATTTTGAAATATGATATTAATTTATTTGTGGTTTTTAATTCAAAGTAATAATAATGAAAAAAAATACTTAAAAATATATTTTACGACATTTTAATTTCAATATTGGAACATTATCCACGTTAAACGACATAAGAGTTAGCAGAGAGACTCATCTACAGTTTATCGCCACCTGGAAAATTTAGGGAAAGTCCGTAAGTTAGGCATATGAATTCCACATAATCTCAGTGACCAAAATAAGACAGACCGAATATCTATTGCAACAAGTCTCCTCTCACCGCATTAAATCGAGCCTTTTTTTAACAGGATAATAATAAGGGATAAAAAATGGATTATCTATGAGAATGTTGTCTGCAAAAAACAATGGTTGAATAAGGAACAACTACCCTAACCGGACCCAATATTCATGGCAAGAAATCTTTATTCCGTGTACGGTGGGATCGTCAAGGAATAATTCACCACGAGCTGACGAAACTAAACGAAACGATTACTGCCTATGCATACGTTCATCAAATGCTAATAGTTCATGGAAAACTACTGGAAAAGCGTCGGGCACTCGTCAATTGGAAAGGCGTTATCCTGTTACACGTTAACGCCAGACCACACATGGCAAAAGTAACTCAAGAAAAAATTCTGGAGCTAAACTTAGAGCTAATTCTCAGATCTTGCCCCTACGCAATACCACCTTTTCTGTTTCTTACAGAATTTTTTGAATGAAAAAACTTTTATTAATGATGAGCATGTCAATCAGGCCCTCGATACTTTCTTTCAGTTCAAACCCACCACGTTTTATTAGGGGATCGATAAGCTTCCAATAAAATGGTAGAAGGTTAAATTTAGCAGTGGTGAATACATAATAGAATAAAAAATAACAGTTTATACACCCCAGAGTCTCTTTTCGCACTAATATATGAGAACATGTCTTAAGTAAATGAACTCTTTTTTTTGGCTGATTCGGTTTAAAAGTAAAAAAGTCAATATATAGAGCACATATGATACTTGCAGGGAGCTTAAGATGATCAATGGGATCAATGTAAACGTTGTTACTCTAAATAAATAAATCATAGATTAGAGCTAAGAATATTTAGTCAAATAAGGGATAAGAAATATAAGAAAGGCTACAATATTTGCTGCTGTTGCCAGTGGCGCATTGCTTTTTCTTGCTCGCATCCAGTACGATGTGCCGAGTGTAAGTGGCACGTGGTGCGAGAGCTCAGTCAGCGGCTAGATATCGCCAAGAGCATTTTCATTTACGCGTCATATTAATTTCCATAAACTGATTTTTAAATATATTTTAAAAAATATTTTTAGTTTCTTGGGTTGACCTCTTATTGATGGTTTGAATTGTATATACATAACCGCTCCTATTGGGGGCACAAATTTTTCTTGAAAAACTCTTTAAATAAATCATAGATATCACAAAACTTTTTGTGTTTGTCTAAAAATGTCTAAAGAATAAATATTATAAATAATCATTGTCCTTGATTGTCAATTAGATATGTTGGTACTCGGTACGATGTACCGAGATTAAGTGGAACGTGCGAGTGACACGTGCTGTGAGAGCTCAGTCTGCGGCGAGACATTGCTGAGAGCGTTGTCATTTACGCGTCATATCAATTTGTCCTAAAATACCAAATTATGAAGCATATAATAACTCTTTTTATTCTAAGAATAATTATTTTTTTAAATAAAAAGTCAATATATTGATGAAGAATTTATCAATATCATGATTTTAAATACTAAGGGTATCTGAGAGACCCCCTTCGGATGACGCGGTTGTTTTTAAGCTGCCATAATGAATTTAGTTTATTTTTTACTTATATTAAAATTAAAATTGTTAAAATAATTATCACACAGATTGTTTAAATCCTTCATAGAAAAGGACGAATCTTTCAAAGCTGACCTATCTTACATACAGAATAAAATGGTAGATTATAGGCAAAAAACTTGGTATGTTTTATAGGTAACACGTTAGTACAATTAAATTGTTTACTAAAGTTGATAGACTTAAATAGTTAAAACCTGGATCTTCCAAAAATATATTGATTTAGCTGAAATGATTAGTTATATGGATAATTATTTTAAAAATGTTATTTATCACTGATCCTAAAATCTATTTGAACCGTATAAAAATTAGTATAAAATCTAAAATATCTACCAAATTATGAAGCATGTCAATAGCACTTTTGATTTTTAAAATAACCTTAAAAAATTCATCAATACCTTGACTTTAAATGCTTGACTTTAGTCCCTGAGAGACCCCATTCAAACGACGTGGTTGTGAATAAACAGATTAATAAACTACACACTTTTTTTGTCTAAAATTTTATATAAATTTGACTTACGACCGTTTAGACTTAATCTAAGCTTGCGGTAAAAACCCCGCCATAAATCGAGAATTGATTGTATATAAATACATATATTTAGAACTTGTATATATATTTATTTCATTAGTATAGAAAAATTTCAATTTTCCGACCCATGATAATAAAACAAAGAAAATTCAACAAATTTTCTTTACAATTTTATTTGCATAAATATTCCAATAATAAATTAATTCTTGGATCGATAACGCTTCGAGCACGCACACCTTAAGTTCGTCATACCTGACCTATAGCATAACACTTACATTCGCTTCGCATTCCACGAGTCGAAACGCGTCACCGTTGCAAAGAATTTTTAATTTTCAGCCTTAAATATTCATAATTCGCCTGAATAATTCATGCGGTCGCCACTTTTTTTTGCGTCGGTCGCAAAAGGGCCCAAGTCCTTTCATCTTGGACCCGCACAAGCCAATGTCAGGGCTCGACATTACCTTTATGCGGTGTGCTCGGTCACCGACATACGTATGCACGAATCACATTTTCACTTAGACGGCTTTCATATTCATGAAATTAATATGTTTATTTATGATATTCACAACACTTTTAGTCTTTATATAATAAAAATAATAATAATAAACGTATGAAATATTAAAAAAATATACATGAACCATGTCCTCGTCACTAGTGTACTAATTAAGCATATATTCTAAGACATAAGGGGATCACGGATGGATTTGTGGGAAGCTATGTTTCGTGATGATAACACACAATATGTATTCACAGAGCGTTACCACAATTTGACCTGATTATTAATAAACAAACAAACATGTACAAGCAATTCATATGGCTATTAGATATATCTATGCTTTAGCAAATATTAACTGTAAAATATGCAAATAATCTGCATTGTGTTTATAATTCGATATATATTTAATAATATTATATATATAGTATTTGACACGTTACTGAATCAATACTGAACATATTTAAATAATATATTAGATGAAAATTTTCTTCCTATGATTTTACAGAATCTCTTGAAATGAATTTGTTAGTAAATAAAGTTTTGTTGTAAGTTAAAATTATTTTTCTAAGAACTCATATGTTTTATATTATATATTAATATGATCTTTAGAACCACATAATTGCTATAACTGTCAGAATGTCAAGACGCAAATCTCGCAGAAAATTTTCATTTCAGAAAGATATCTATTATTTTAAGTCTGGTGAGTATGATGAATAAGAAAACACTTTAAAAGTTGAATTACGATATTTTTTCTAGTTAAAAAAAACTCTATATATGCCTAAATATGAAAAAAATGTAAGAAAAAGTATTATAAGGTTTTACTCTAGGTTTCAGTGTCAGAATAGGTGCCTGATTTTCTTTAGTCACTGATTTCTTTTCATTTTTTGTCTGTTTAATCTGCTTCAATAGTGGATTTTAGTATGTCATCTTAGAATTTTGATGGTCGTCCTGATTGATGTATATCCTGTAAATACCTATTGCCCGATTTTAATCAATGAAACCAAAATTTAGATCCGCATCCTTGAAAAACAGCATATAATGTCCAAAATCATATTTGTTCGTTTTGAGTCGAAGGGATAGAAGTTGAAATAAAAATAAAAAAATGCATACGACGATTACATAAATAAAGATGTCATTTTTTCAATAATCATAAAATAATATATAACAAAAAGGTTAGAAAATAGTAATTTGATGAGAAAAAACGTGTCGTTTTCTATATTTGTATTGAAACAAAGCCAAAAATTAGTATGCAAAAACTTTAACTACTTTCGAACAACCTCATTTAAAATTGATCTGTAATATATAATATTTCAATTTTTTCCTAATATATTCATTATTTATAATTATTAAGTATGATTTTAGAATAAGATGAATAATTTTATAGATTTTTTATTTATATATTAATATATATAAAAATAGAGAATTTAATTTAACTACCATGCGAGAGTCTGGTAAGGTCCATGCCCTCAGCAAGTAAGAGCCTCGTGACTGGCAAATGATGATGATGATGATGATATAAAAATAGAAGGGCCGATGGGATCTATTAAGGACCCCAAGATTTTGATTTTTCTCTAATAACTCTTTAAATAAAAATGTTACAAACTTTTCGTATTTTTCTAAAAAAACTAAAGTATACATATCATAATAATCTTTGTCTATTCTAATCTGTAATTCCAAAAAAAAAAATAAAAAACACAAATATTCTCTGCTGTTACCAGGCGTTCGATTTTTTTTTCACGCTCGTATCCGGTACGATGTACCGAGTGCGAGTGACACGTGCTGCGAGACATCACTAAGGGTGATTTATTACTTAAAATATCCAAAATATTGACCAAATTATGAAGCATATCTTAAATAACTAATTAAAATAAATTGATAAAGAATTCATCAATATTTTGACTGAATTGATTGGGGTCCAGGATCGACCCCCTTCGGACGACACGGTTGTTTTCGAGCCACCGTGATGGATGGGTTTGTGTAATTGACTTTTTAGACAGGATTAAATAGATCATTAATTTTATTTACGTTAATAATTAGGTAAAAATTACTAACTTTTTTATTTTTAATAGATGCCCTCTGTTAAAAAATAAGTAAAATTGCCAAAACCTAGTTATTTACTAGATATTATATTTATAAAAATCATGTATCTCAATTATGTGAAATGGTTATAATAAAAATTAAAACAATATAAACAGGTATAGATTATTTAATGAAAAAAATGTGTCATAAAAGTAATAAAAATTATAATAAATATAACGGTTAGGCCATTTAGAGATAATTAAATTATTTCCGTTTGAATAAAACCTGAAAACTTTTTAATCTGTCAAGTTTCTATAGGCTGTAACTCTATTAATAATAATTTTACAGTTTGCGTCATTAAATTTCGCGAGTCGATGAAGCAAAATATAATCAAAATAATTAAAAATATTATAATAATAATAAAATGTATATTTTGCATATTTAATCAAATAATTATGTTGTTATTATATACGATTTTTTTTATTATCCAGCCATCACGAATCACATGTAATGACTCGTTTACATTGTCACAGCCATAAAACAGTAACGGTTTCCAACGATAAACTTTTTAATATGAGCTTTTGTGAGAAATGTTGCATTTTACACTGTTGACAACTTGTCACATTGTATATTTAAAAAATAATTACACTCTGCTATGCTCGACGAATACTAAAAGTGCATTTTAATTGAGATTTCATATTATCAATGCCGCATTATTATTTAAGCAATTGACATGTTACTTTATGGGTCGAAATGGTAGAAAAAATACGGGGAATTACACTTTTATGCATCATAAAAAGGTTAATTTGTGGGAGTCTTTCGGTTCAAACGGGGGGAATTGAGATTATGAGCGCCGAACCGAAAGCGATAAAAAAGACCTCTTGAAAAACTCGTAAAAATTAAAGGAAATAAGCATTCAAAGGAAAATGGCATATAAAACTGTCCCGGGGAAAATGCCTATGAAGTTACATCAAAAAATTTTTGCACTTTCAAATTATTTACGCATACAGAATGATAATTTAATTAAATAATAATATTAATACATTATTGTTGTATGTTTTAATTAATTAATTGATTTGTTTAACTAAGACTGAAGACAGTTTCAATTTTCCAGACCGACAATCGTCAAACAATCAAGATGGTTTCAGGGGTCTCAAAGGGACATTCGCACATGCGGAATTCATTTTGCTCATATGCTTCGCTACCTACCACAAATTATACATAACACATGTCTAGATATTAATAAATAGTTTATTTTATTATACAATTTTAAAATTCACACAGAGCGAAGAATTTCCCACAAAAAATATAAAAATTATCTTTAAAAGCTTTTTTAGGACAAATTATTTAATTAATATTGTCATGCTATTAAAATTATCAATGGTGTCGACGATTCCGCCCAGAAAATTGTGAAAAGCGACGACTGCGCCTGCGACAAATTGGGAAAAACCTGCGAAATATTTAATCGAATGTAAAAGATAATGACTTTATTCATTTTTTATCCATTTTTATTAAAAAAAATAGTGTTGTGCAAGGGATGTAAGTTATATCGTGCTCGCGTGCAATGCCTTTTTTACTTTTTTTATATTTTCTACTTTTAATCACCCTACTAAAAATGTAATGGCCAGCAACCCTTTTTTGCAAACAAAACTTCAAACCAATAAATCAAGTGATTCAAGTTATATGAAGAATCTAAGAGCCCTAAGCAAATTTGTTATATTAATAATCAGGCAACATAATCACACCTTTATTAAATCTTGTCGATACAAAGTAAATGAAGTGGACTAAAAGCCCAAGATAACTTTCATAACTTAAAGAAACAAAAATAATGTATCCCTGAAAAAATAAGTACCTTGAATATAAAAAAATAGGGCATGGGCCTTACCAAACTTTCAAATGGCAGTTGAGATCAAAGGAACCTGAGTCTTATACGTGATGTGAGGGCTACCCTTTTGTGTCTATACCGCAGGAACCAAAGCCGTCTTGGTATGCGGTTTTTTGTAAAGAGTTTCCCCTCTCTTGGCCATTGCTCGGATTGGACGTACATATTCTACCATGTTGGTATCGTATTTTAAGCTCTCGACTGAGTCCAGGCAATTATGAGGGGGTTTGTCTCGGTATTCGTTTATTCCCTTACAACGAGTCACGAATGACAAGTAGTGAGCGACCACACACACACCTATATAGATATACACAGGCATACACATGCACATCTGCGCATAACGAGGCTCAAGTAGCCGGTCGCAAGTGATTATTAGCTCTGTCGTGCAATATCAATCCTTTTTTAATGGAAAAGACTTCCCCCTAGAAAGTAGGAAGAGGAGCGAAAGTATCGAGACTAGACCAATTATTGGTCATAACATTAGGGTTTTCCTTCTCAGGGTATAATGTCTCTGTGGTGAGAAATCCGTTACATACCAGATTTATCTATGCACATAGGGATATGTACACGTACATGTACATATTTTTCAGGGGTGCACTTATTTTGTTATGTATTTACCAAAGTTTTTTGGATTTTTATTCAACTCCATGCAGGATAATGTTGACTATAATATAAAATATTTCTTATAAGAGATGCTGACCATTAATTGTAATAATATGGTAGGTAGGTGTGTTTTATTTTCGGTAAGTTTAACCTGGCGGTAACCCCCTCCCCGTTAGGGGTTGGGAGGTGATAAATAGATATTCTGAATCCTTATGTTATTCATAGAAAAGTTATAGAGGGTGACCAATAGTGTGGCCGCCATGTTTTTTAGCTAGTTTGACCTTCTTGCATAGAATCTCGCCGTAAGAAGAAGGTTTATGACAACCTGCTATTCAATGGTGAGGTTACGCTCTGTCTTAGATCGTTCTGAAGGCGATCCAA
This sequence comes from Philopotamus ludificatus, assembly GCA_022495035.1. Classification (NCBI taxonomy): domain Eukaryota; kingdom Metazoa; phylum Arthropoda; class Insecta; order Trichoptera; family Philopotamidae; genus Philopotamus; species Philopotamus ludificatus. Next base: position 25,845 of record JAGXCT010034111.1, read on the forward strand.
ATATCTAAAATAAAAAACATGATAGAAGTTAAATGGCGATATAAATTGAGGCATGAATAAAAGCGTTTATCGTGGGAAATTGTTTGGAGTGACTTATCTGGTGGCTGGTTTGTCCGCGGCTATGATGGATATGGTGCCGCTGGACGAAGGAGAATAGGCGAGCCGGGGGATAAATTTATATCAACCGTGCCCGCCAGCCCGATGCACAAAACACTTTTCATTCGCGGTTGCGTATAATGTTGCAAAAAAAACAATGTTTTTTTCTGAGGGAAAACTGAGCAGAGAATTTAATTTAAATATGCAAGATTATTTAATAGTGATATATCTTCTCTAACGGATTTCTCACTACAGAGCCAGTATACCCTAAAAAGGAAAACCCTAAACCGATGACCGATAAATCCTCTCTTTTTTTCTAGGCGACCTTCTTTTTGAGGATGTCTTTCCCATAATGAATAGTTTGCTATTGCGCAACAAGGTCACATTTCACTCGCGACTTGTTACAAGAAGATAGCGCCTAGAGAAATTGAGAACGAATACCCAGGCACAGTCGGGAAGGTAAAATCCGATAGCAACAGTTATAAAATATACACGTCCAATGCCAGCAATGGCAAAGAGAGGGAAAACTCTTTACAAAAAATGCATATTTAGACTGCTCACATAGACTCTGCACTTAACTTTCTTTTTATCTTTTTGAGTATCTTTGTGTTTTTTTAAACATTGAATTTTAAGCCGTTTTAATTCTTTTTCTTATTTCTGGCTCTAAATTTCTGTTACCCATACAAATCCAAAATATAAAAGTTTTATAACCCTCTTCAGATCCTGAAGATAAACGAATCTAGATAACTGAGACCTAGTTTGTTACTCTCACAGACAATTCTTTTGAACAGTTTGGCCATTTGTTCTTCCCTGGTGGTTATCAATGTTTTAATACTATCATCCGCAGACCTTAGATTGGGTTTTTCTCATAATATACTCGTATAAATTAAATAGATCTGGGTATATAGCCTTAATTCTTCAAGCGTTGAAAACTTCAATAATATTTTAACTATTACAGTGTTGTTCTTATACATACAAAATATATCACCATCTGTATGTTAAACTCTGCTCTTCTCTATGATTTGGCGAATATCGAGAATTTTTCTCTGATTTCCTGCTATTGAGACATTTGCAAACTAGTGTAATGTATGAGATTATTCAATAATTTTTACATTTCTTTTTGTGTATTGTATTGGAAATTGAGTTTGAAAAGTCTTGTGGCCATTTTTTCGAAATTCAGTTTTTATTGCATTTTAAGCTATTCAAATTCTTTCCCAGTTCTTTAAATAATTCTGCAGAAATATTTTCCCTGTTAGAATTTTTTTTTGTTTTTCAATTTCTTCAGTGCATTTTAATCTCGCTTATTATAATATCTGATTTTCGTTCATATTGCTTTAGTTCTATTCTAGTTTAAGTCAATTTCTCTGTAAAAGTTTTCGCAATATTTCTTCCATCTTCTAATACTTTGTTCCATTTCCGTGATTTCCTCTCCTTTTGCATATGCAATGACGCCTTAACGTAACGTAGCCTAAAACCGTACGTCATAAGTTAAACCTTATAATTTATTATTAAGTTTTATAATAATAAGTCGAGCTTATTAAAAGCTCTATTAAATTATATTAATCTAAGGATACCGTTTAAATTTATAGGCTTGATAAATAATCGGATTCCTCTCAGTTTGAGTTTTCAATGACAAGTCAGATTTAGTAAGTCATTACGAAATAGTTTCATAAAATATTGCCGCGGCCATGAAACTTTAGATCGGACACTGTTATCGCGTCGATATCCCGGCTGAAACTTTAGCGCCCCACCCCCGCCGCCTCATACTTTCTCAGTAATCTGACTGAAAAACGGCATTGCCACTTTCTAACTATCAGCGAGACTCGTGCCGAAACTCTAAGTAGATCTCGCTGAAAACTTTCAGCAGATAAGAGCGTCGCCTTGCGGATAATCCGCCGGGCGTCGGTCCCGTGCACCGCTTTAAATTCATATATATATATATCAAAGAGCGGGATCCCAAACACTCGGCGATAAATAAATTGCGGGATCCCGGTCCCGGAATTATTTCGGCGATCGGCTGGGCGTGTCATAAATATTCCCCGCTATGACGGAAATTTATAACGTTTTCGTGTACGGGTAAAATGACACGGGCGCTTGTCAACGTTTCCGTTTACAATTAATCATTCGACCACTGGTGCTTTTGAGGAAGGTACCGGATGACGGGATTGTAAATCTGTTCCCTGGAATGTTTACATTTTTAATTCGTGTAATACGATATTACTTTACCTGGATTTTATTATCAAAGACTCAGACGTTTATCATTTTAATTGCGATAGTAGTACGGAATATTGCAAATTTATTAATTATATTATTTATCTAAATAAATTATACATTTAATAACTGAAAAAAAGAGACAAGTTGCCTTACTTTAAATATGATAAAATAACATTTTTATTATGTATACTTTCAAGTAAATAAAAAATATTTACAAAAAGGAGATTATTTAATAAAACATGATTACGATACAACACAGTTTGAGAATTGAGCTATAAAAATCATGTCTATACTAGGTATAGAGAATTTTAGTATAGGAAATGTATCAAAATACATTTATAGAACACTGCAAGAAAACGACGATTTTAGAAAAGACGATTAAGAATTGCTTTAAACTAATTTTAGAATTAAACAAATATTATATACAAGGCAATGTAATAAATGCAAAGTTTTAAATACCTCTTATTCTTAGTTATAGAAACAAGTGGGATGATAATAATGACATAGCAGAATCGGGTATACTACTATCTAAGGCAGTGGTGAGCAACCTTTTTTTAGAACGGGCCAGCAACAAATTTAAAAATGTTGTATGTAAAAAACATGATAATACGAACACTGAATGATGAACTCAAATTATCTCTTTATTAACAAAATTAACCTAGTATAAAAAAATACAGAAATAAAACACCCATTAATAGAAATGAAAGAATTAAAGAGAAATTAAAAATTAAATTCATAAAGACATGATTTCCTCTTATCATATTAATGAACTGAATTCAAAATTACATACTTAAGACTGATCAAGAAAATGGAAAGGAGTGCCAACAGTACAAATAGGAAATTTAGAGTAGTTGAAAATGATTACTAGACAATTTTTACTTTCTAAAATCCAACGAATTCATAATTTCAGACTTTGCGTATTTTAGAGGTACTTTATTCTTGGCTTTAAATGGTATTTTAACAAGATTAAAGCGCTTTTTTGGACGGGAAGTGCACGAAACCTTCAATTGAATATTAATCAAAATGTAATTAAGCAATTGAAATATACTAAAGTTTTTTTTTGGGCTTATAATAGTTAAATAAAACTAAATTACTACATTTTATTTAAAAGGTTCGCCATTGAGCTTATAGCTTTGAATTCATTGCTATCGTTACGTCATGTGATTAGTTACCTTTATGTTTATATACCTAATACGTTTATGTAAACACCCGATGCAGTTACTTTTTAAGACCCTATTTTTTTTATGAATCTGTCTAAAAAAGTCTAAAGTATAAATATAAATAATCAATTAACTTAATTGTCCGCAATTATGAAAAAAAAACAAAAATATTCGATGCAGTCGCCAGCGATGTTAATTTTCGCACCGTACCGGATGCGATTGAGAAAAAATATCACACATGTGCAATTGCGAGTGAAACCACGTGCGATCTTTAAAACAAATGTCAAGGTATTGTCGAATAATTCATCAATATCTTGACTCGAATTGCTTGGGGTCTATTATCATACATACATTTCATACTAAATAGTACCTATTGGCCAACACCATTGGTTTCGAGCCGCCGTGACGGATCAGTTAAAAAACAGCGAATGATATATGTAGAAAAATACTATAATTAGAGTAGAATTGTATAAATTTTAAAACTAACACTTAAAATCGGTATTAATCCGCATGATTGGGTACAATACACATTTATCCTGATGCTTAAGATAAACAGACCTAAAGTGTGAAATGATTAGTGCCTAATTGAATAATAAAATGTCTCTTTATCTATAAAATCAGCTTAAAATCGTCTATGTAAGAAGACAAAAAAAAATGGTCAATGAGTTTCGCAACGGTCTTCCTACCAGAAAAGATTTTTACTCTATTACAAGTATTTGCTTCATTGATTTTAATAAAATACCTATAAAAAAAATATAGTGGTATTTATTCGCTGCGGTAAAAGTAAAGAATACGCCTACTGAAAATGTGGAAAACTCTCGCGTTGTGCACCAGGTTGTGTGTTATCGCCGAAGCTTTTCAACATACATTCGGAACTGGTGTTCAATGAAGCAAAACAGGACTATCGACGACATCCGTTTCACGGACGACACGGCGATACTGGTGTGGAAGAATTGCTAACATTACTAAAACTTGTGAACGAATGCGAATTTATAATAGATATTTAAAAAAAAAACTATGATTATAAGCAAAGAATTGTTAGAACGTTGGCCTTTAACATTATGAGGAAAACTATACAGAAGGTAGAAAGATATACATACCTAGACGTCTAGATAATTTAATGGTAATTAATTCTAGGAGTAATATGACGAGTAACGCTTTTATCAAAATGAAAAACATTCAATGCTGTTGCAGACTCTCCTTGAAGACCGAACGTAAAAGAGTCATAAAATATTTCGAATAAAGGTTTTATATTTATTCACCGCATTTGCTAAAAATCTCTTTAAGTCTGTCTTAGTATTTTTTTATATTACTGCAACTATCAAGTATCTAATCAAAAAATCAATATTTAAAAAAATAAAACCTTGTAATAGTTACAGCCGATCGAACGCTTAGTGTTGTATTGTGTGCGCCCCGGACATACACATAAACGCCTTTGACGTGGAATCCACGCCCCCGTAGGCAATGAGTTAATAAGATCGCTGACATTGCTGAAGGCACTAAGCGTACTACTTAAAATTGCATTCCTGAAGAGCTTTAAAACATCAAAAAAAAACGATTAGGAAAAGTAAATGATGCATATTAAACACTCTGGATAATAATCTTCAAATGTAAATAGAAAAATAATAATAAATGGTACACTGTTGATCGAGCGCTGTCTCCGTCAATTCAAGAGGAACCCAAATTCCTCGCCTGTACAATTTTGTGATGCGACGAAGATGATCCTGAACTGTAGACCATGGACAGCCAATCACCAATGATAACTCCTCAATTATTTGACGAGGATCTGAATCCACCAACGCCTCCAGGATATCATCATCTAATATTCGTGCGTCATTTTTAATGTTTAAATCGTCGTGCAGAGATTTTGATTACTTTCCGTTCCCACTAATAATACGATCAATGATTTCATTGTATAAATCAAATACATAGTATTTACTCAGTAGACAGTAATCTGAATATAGGTCAAACGTGACATCTTCCAACAAGATCAACTCGGAGATGCCAATGCATACCAACGCTATACCGTCCCTAGAGAGTAATACGAATTGATTCAATGTGAGCTCGCTGTTCGGCCATTAACAAAAAAAGTATATTTGTCGCCATGCTGTTTGATATTTTATTATAAGACATGGGGGAGCTATGACACGTCTACTTCACGCGATACTCACATCCGTTTTTATTATGTCGGCGGCAAAATATTTCGCAGTGGTGGTTTGGAGGCTTTTGTCAGCATCCCCGCAACGGCGCAGGCTGATGCAGGTATTTGGCTGCTTACAACAGTAAACAACACCTGAGCGTCCATAAAATTGCATACAACACGCAATAAATTCAACATTTTGTGGCCATTGCGCTGAAGCTTTGCCGGTGCAACTAGACGCCATTTTTATTGCAGCCAGGCTGCCGTCAAATCAGTTTTAATATCGTCTACCAGCACAGATTCCAACGGATTCATAACCGTTTGTCTCGACAGAGTTATTATTGCATTCTAAAAGATATTCCATACGAGATGCTACCTATATAATCTCTTGAAACTAGTGTATTTTTCATATTGCATAAAATATTATTATAATAAAATTTAATGACGTCGGCAACTCACTTTATAGCTTATATAAAATAATAGATATAATATAAGAAATAAAAATCATAGGATATATTTTATATTTTACCAGTGTTAGGGCTTTTGGGTAACATGCATTTTATTTCGATCATTTAAGTTAAATGCGACTAAGCTAAGTTAGTAGTCGGATAGGTGTTAAATAAATAAATAAAAAGTTCAAACCAATTAATTAATCTGCAAAAATTAATAACAGATAAAAAAATTATCTATTAAAATAAATATTCAGAGATAAAGATTCTACCAAAATAGGAAATTACTTAGGCTATGAGCCTTTAATATTATGAAACTACATATCTTTATCACTCATTATTTTTTAATCTTTTGGCATGTAATCATTTACTAGTGCACATCCTTAGATTTAAGAGTTTCTAGGTTTTTTTACATAAAATAATATCATTCAAGAATTGAAACTATGATAAAAGGTTAATTTGGCTAATGAGCACAAAAGCTATAAAATTATAAAAAATCATATTAAGAAACCGATACATCTAAAAGAAGACTAGATAGCCTATAAAATTGCAAAAACGTCAGAATTTTTCTAAATCGCTGAAAAACGTATGAGAATTGAGCATTTTATCACTATTTTGATTCCCTTTAAAATTGCAAAAACGTCTGAATTTTTCTGTCGCTGAAAAACTTATGGGAATAGAGTATTTTATCACTATTTTGATTGCCTTTAAAATTGCAAAAACGTCTGAATTATTCTGTCGCTGAAAAACGTATGGGAATAGAGCATTTTATTACTTTTTTGATAGTCTATAAAATTGCAAAAACTCTATTAATAGATTTAAGTGCTTTTTACTTTTATTTTTAGAATTCTCATTTTGTTTTACCCTGCTGCGCTATTTACCTTACTCATTCCTACCCTTTGACGTGCATGCCCATGGCCCTACCTTTAACTAATGAAATGGCTAATTGCTGCAAAATCAGATTACCTCTTCAGATTGACGACGGAACAACGCATGATATCAACGTATGGTCCATCGCGGGTTCCTCACCGCAGAGCCTGTGTGCCCTGGGAAGGAAGACCCTAACCTGATGACTAACTAATAACCGCTTAGGACTTGAAGCATGCTTAGAATTAATCACGTAGTGGTATCTAGAAACAATTCTTTGTATCTCTGTCACCAGTTGGCGTAGAGATGCGACTATCTTGGGTTAGGTTGACCCGACTCCCTAGCCTTTCATAGGCAAATACCGGGATATTTTCTTGAGCCGTTTCCCATCACACTACCGCTTCCTACAAACTTGCTCCGTCCTTTCAGGTTCCAGGCCGTAGCGGCAACGAGGAAACTCGTTCGGCTAGAAGCAATGCCATACCTGGTGGCTGTTTTAGACTATCGCTAAGGCTTGCAATGTTGGCCTGCCGCCCAAAGAGGGCCCTGCCTCTCCGTAAGGCTAGTGGGTCAACCTGCACTTGGATTACGTAGCCAACTAATGTTGTTCTTGGTGTGCTCCGAAAGAGCGGAGGAAACTCCAACAACGACGAGCACGCGAAGAATGGCAAAACAAAAGCCATACGAAATCATCAATCATCATCATAATCCTAAAATAGAGGACAAACCAATACGTTCGGTAATGCAATCTTTACAAACGGGAGATAATTGTAGAAAGTTTCTGTACATCTGATATATTAGAAGAAAATACCTAGCAGTATTTATTTATTCAAATCTAATATACTAGAGGCTTCAAGTCAGCGATTTCTTTAGCTAAGATCATTGAAGTGTAAAAACATGGACTATAGTCCTGTACATTAGAAGGCTTAAATAATGACAGTAATTAAAAAAAAAAAAATACAAAATTCTTTTCATTTAAACTAATAATACTTATTGGAGGACTAATGATGTCGAAAAAAAAGTTATTTGTTGTCTAAATGCTTTAAGTAAAAATAATAACGTAAATAAAAACAATAACCAATTTTTATTATCTGAGATATCTGAACCTATTTTTTCAGAAAGTTAATTACAAATCTTATGACGTTCTTATAGTGGAAAGTAGAGGATATTTTCTTAAAAGACAATTAAATATCTATGAAATAAAGTTTTATTTATAAAAACACGCCAAATTTTTGTTTTCATTATTTTTTTTATTATTTTTTAGCATTTTAATATTAAATGCATCATTTACTTTTTTTAATCGCTTTTTCTGATGTCTTAAAGCTCTTCAGGAATGCAATTTTAAGTTGTACGTTTAGTGCCTTCAGCAATGTCAGCGATCTTATTAACTCATTGCCTACGGGGGTCGTGGATTCCACGTCAAAGGCGTTTCTGTGTATGTCCGGGGCACGCAACACAACACTAGCCGACACTACACATTTGATCGGCTGTAACTTTTACAACCTTATATTTTTTTTAATATTTATATTTTAGTTAGATACTTGACAGTTATAGCAATAGAATACAAAACAGATTTAAAGAGATTTTAAGCAAATGCGGCAAGTGCATTTAAAACCCTTTATTCGAGATATTTTATGACTCGTTTACAAGAAGGAGCGTGTTTACTCTAAAATGAACACCTTTTAAGCATTTATTCATTAATTATACTGTTATAATCCTTTGTTTTTATGTCGTTCGATGCTATGAGCTTTGTTTGATCTACTGTATTTCTCATAACTTTTTTATTTTTTTATTGTTATTATTACAATTTTAATTCGGCGTGTTTCTAAAAAGTTTAGTGACCCCTGCTCAAAGATATAAATTATATTTTTTAAAATAAATATCTTGTAAATGCTAAAGTTCAAGTAATTAAATTTTTAGCTAAATATCGTTATTAATAAATGAGTTTTGATTTTTTTTAAAAAAAAACGACGTTTCAACAAATTTCGGCCAATGAGAATGTTTGATCGCGATTGGCCCTATAGGCAATGTGTAAATAATGAAAAACGTCGGTTTTTTCACCCTTTTTTTAAGGTTTAAGATTTAGACGAAATGCCAAGAAGTCACTTACGAATACGGAAGCTAATGTCCGAAAACCTTTTTGTGATTAGGCAGAAATTTTTTCACATTTTCCATTCATTACAGAGTTAAAAATCGGAATTCATGCAAAAAAAAATATAGAGTCGGCAATATTACAAACAATTATTATGTTGAATGTCAAAATTCGTCAAGGATATGCATACCAATATAAAAAAAATGTTTTTTATTAGGTTGAGTCATAAATAATATCTGATTCAGGTAGATAGTTTCTATTGTTTAGATTTACTTGCAGTGAGTCACCCGAAAAAGGGATTTTTGTTTTCACTAGAGAGATAAGTGGCCTGTAAGTCATTCGACAACTTAAATTAAAATGGAAAATCAAAAAGTGCACATTCGTCATGTGATGCTTGGGGGATTCAAACAAGACACTAATCTACAATTTATCGCCACCTGGAAAATTTGGAAAAGTCAAAAAGTTAGGTAAATAATATTTGATTTCGTGACTATTAAAGATATATTCAAGGAAATTCCATGAGAAATGGATGTTAGTAAAATTTCTTCTTCTAAAATCGGTATATATGTTATCGCAAAAGTTGTTGACACTGTTATTCGATTGGCGACAAATCTCGGAAAAGTGCGTAGGGCATTATGGATGTGTTTGGATCGGACATAGCAAACAAACACAGCCTGAAATCAAATATGTCGGACACTGTTTGTGGACAAAGGCAACGTGACGTAGGTGGGGCAGGCATTCTTTCCGAAAAGCATTTAGCGAATTGTTTGGCCTGTGAAATTAAATAGAACGGGACCTGAAACCGGAATCCATCTTATACGATGTCAGTAATTTTTATACATAAATAAATACTGGCCTTTTTATAAGATAAAAGCATTATCAATAATATATTGCAAAATATTTTTATATTATTATCATCATCAATAATTAGATAATTCATTAGATCGTGCTTATATAGATAGGAGGCAGGTGATCAATAGAAATTCATTCATTGAAATTCCTAATGAGATGAATTCAATGTTAAATCTGATGAATTCACCGCTCCCCGATGCAATATGTTGTCCGGATGCCAATTTGATAACTGCATATGCAATTTATGCTAAAATCGTTCGATGAATGAGTCACTTTGCAATTTAGTGATTTATACATTGCAGTAATATTGTGAACAGATGTGCTAATTTACAAAGTGCTCTTATATATGTACCTCCGTAATACTCCAGAGGAATATAACATGGAGGAAACTGATGCACCACATAAAAAAAATACTTGAAAACTTGCATCGCTGTAGAAAATTTAAATAATAGCCTCGAAGGAATTGCAAAATATTTGTTCGCGATTAAATACAGTCTGGATAATAAATTTTATTTAATTTTTAAATCATTTTGTTTATAAAATTTATCTATTAAAATAAATATTAGGTAAAGTCAAAGGAAATGTCATTTTTTTTTTATTTGGTGAAAAAAAATATTTTAACAAAAGCTGTACAATATTAATCAATTAAATAATTTCCGTTATTATTTATAATCCCCCTCCACAGATCAGGTAGCTTTTTAATGCCTCTTTCGTAAAATTCGAAGGGTTTTACATTAAAATAAGAGTCCAAATAATGTTTTACTTGTTCCACAGAAGTCAAATTTTTATCCTGAAGCGAATGTTACAAAGATTTGAAAAGATGATAGTCTGAGGGTGCAATATCAGGAGAATATAGTGGATGTTGTAGCACTTCCAAATCCAGCTCCATTATTTTTTCTTGCGTGTTCCTTGCTGCGTGGGTTCTTGCATTATCATGCCGCAATATGCGTCTATGGTTGTTGACTAACACTGATCGTTTTTTTAACATTTCCGCTTTTAACCTATCTAACTGTACACAGTATAGCTCTGCTGTGACAGTTTGGCCAGGTTTTAATAGTTCGTAGTGAATTACGCCAAAATAATCCCACAATACACAAAGAAGGACTTTTTTCAAGGTTAATGACGGTCGAGGGGTAGAAACAGGTACTTGATTTGAAGAATGCCACTGATTTTTTCTTCTCGAGTTGTTGTAGAGGACCCACTTCGCATCCCCAGTAACGATCCTTTTCAAAAATGGATTGGTTTCATACCTGTACAATAGCGATGAACAAATGGTTACCCGCTGTTCCAAGGTCATGGGCGATAGTTCTTGTGGTACCCAAATTCTCTGTCTATTTTTTTTTCCAAGTCTTTTTAAATGGTTTTTTACTGTCGACCAGGGACAGCCGATGTCTAGCGATAATTCCTTTATTGTTTTTCGAGGATCAGATTCTACCAGAGAATTTAATGCGTCATCGTCGATTTTTAAAGGTCGTCCTGATTTTGGTTTATTTTTTAACTCTCTGTCGCCACTTTTGAATTTTTTGAACCATCTATGGCATTTTCGACTATTCAATATGTCGCCATATGTATCATAAATGCTCTGGGTAGCTTCTTTTGCTTTTAATCCTTTGTCGAACAAAAACAGTAAACAAGATCGCAAATGTGCCTCGTCAATTTGTGGCTTGGACATTTTCACTATGGGTAAAAAAAATGAGAATATGTAAAAAAAGAAAGACAAAAAATAGAGCTTTAAAATGACACCAACCTTGACGTGCTCACCGGAGGTAAACTGACGGCAAAGCTTAAAAAAAATGCTTATTTTATTGTCTATAGTCAGACGAATATAGCGGTAATTTCTGTCCGTTTTTAGAATAAAACAAAATAATCATTTTTTCATACCTTCAATGACTTGATGACTTTTTTTTACCCGAAATAATTATTTACAATCATAACTTAAACGTAATAATATCACTTATATGTTTACGCGATCGAGTATTGTCACAAACTAAATATGAACGAACTCATCGAAAAAAAATTAAATCACCTTCCGGCCTACCTAATATTTAAAAACAATTTATTTAATCTAATAAAACGTGTAACAATGTTATTGTATCGATTTTCTTTTGTCTGAAATTTTTTTCCGGCGCCTGTATATCGCTAATCCCTTAAACTTAAATAAAATTTCAGCCAAATATATGGTCAAACACGAATTTAATTAATTATTAATTTCGTTTTGCGGCCGCCGAACAAAAAAAAATCTTTGAAAGTGTATTTTCACAGAGAGTGCGCTAATAAAATAGCAGCTCTTTGCATAATGGCCGTGTAAAAAATTAAAGAGCAGGTATCCTGTTGCTTGGCCGGGGCACATAGCCCCCGTATAAATATTTACAGTAGACTGAGGTAAGCCTTTTAATTATACAATTACCTTTGGGGTCCGGACCCTGCCCTGTCGAGAAGTGCCCCCTGCCCCACTCGCAAAAAACGGCACCCTCTCCGGCCATGGCTTTCGGGATGACGTGTTTCTTTTTCGTGCACGGACAAAGCCAAAATTTAATTTTGGCCGCGTAATATTCGCTTTATTTGATAATTAAAACTGTTTAAATGTATATGCATAACATTGCAAATTCACTTCAAAAAATTTAGAGATGTTCTTTTAAGGCTTAATCAACATATAATATAATCATTATCATCAAATTTATTTTTGGGATCTAAGAAATAAATTTGGACAATGATATAATATATTATATAGCAATGGTTTACAATACGGCGAAACGAATTGTCACCTCCATGTGGAAACGACGAAATAGCGTCACATTCACGTCAGTGCCTGCTCAGATTTCGAATAATATAGACGCACCATTAAATAATCTTGCATATTTAAATTAAATTGTTTTCTCGGCTTTCTATCAGAAAAAACGTTCTCTTTGCAACATTACACGCGACCACGAATAAAAAGTGTTTTGTGCATCGCGGGCGTGGTTGATATAAATTTATCCCCCCGCTCGCCTACCCTCCTTCGCCCGGCGGCACCATATCCATCATAGCCGCGGACAAACCAGCGAACAGATAAGTCAATACAAACAATTATTCACTATAATGGCTTTTATACATGTCTCCATTAATATAGCTATTTAACATGTATCATGTTAATTACAGTAAACCCCCCTATAACGTCCAGATAGGCTCCACGTTATAGGGGGGTAATTTTATTTTTTGATTTGAAGGAGATCAGTGCATCAAACATTTTAATTTTTCTTTTTTTTTTACATTTTCACTTGTTTACCAGCGCAAATAACTTGACTCGCCCGATGAGCGATATCTTATTAGTTGATTTTATAAAATTATATAATATTATTATGAAAATTCTATTTAGAGTTTTAAAATATGTACGTTATATGGGGGTTTGACGTTATAGGAAAAAAAATCCGCAAACGTTATAGGGGGGATTACTATATTTTAGATATTTTGATCGCCTTCAAAACGATCGAAGACAAGGCGACAGCTCGCCGACGAATAGCGAGATGTCATAAACCATTTTCTTACGGCGAGATTCCATACAAAAATCTCAAACTATCCAATATTAACCGCCAGTGGCCTCTGTCTTGGCCACTCTATTGGTCACCGTCTATAGTTTATTATATATTTATCACCTCCGACCCCTACCAGGTGGGGGGGTAGCCGCCAAGTTTAATTTATCGGAAATGAAATACAACTATCTACCATACTATTATGGTAGATAGTTATAGATAATTGATGGTCAGCATCTCTTATTAACATTTTTTTATATAATGGTCAACATAACCCTGCATCGAGTTGAGTAAAAACTCAAGTATACTCTGATAAATACTCAACAAAACAGTGCACCCCTGAAAAAATATGTACATGTTTGTGTACAATAAATCGGTCCTGTTTGGTTTCCTCACCTGAGACCAGTATGCCTGAAGGAAAACCCTAATCTGTTGACCAATAATTGGTCTAGTCTCGATACTTTCGCTCCTCTTCCTTCCTTCTAGGGCTAACAATCACTTGCGATCGGCTACTTGAGACTCGTTTTGGACAAATTTGCATATGTATGCCTGTGTATATCTATATAGGTGTGAGTGTGTGGTTACTAGCTACTTGTTATTCGTGACTCGTTGTAAACAGATAACGCTTTAGAGTAGAGAATAAACGAATACAGATATAAACCCTATCCTACTTGCCTGGATACAATCGAGGGTAAAATCTGATACTAACAAGGTAGAAGATGTACGTCCAATGCCAGCAATAGCCAGAGAGGAAAACTCTTTACAAAAAACCGTATACCAAGACGACTTGGGTCCCCGCGGTATGAACACGAAAGGGGAGCCCTTACGTCACGAGTGAGACTCAGGTTCCTTTGGCCTCGATTGCCATTCGAGAGTTTGGTAAGACCCATGCCGTCAGCGAGTGAGAGCCTTGTGGCTGGCAAATGATGATGATGATGAAAGCGTAAAGTAATGTAATTTTTGTGTTGCGTTACATTAAAATTATTTTGAGTTAACATTCCTTGACTGGTATCGTTTTGAAGCTCTGTTAGTTAGCTTTATTAACATTTGTATCCTCATAATAAAATATACAATGCCCAGAGACTAAAGAGACTCATATGTACCGTGCTTTTAGCGATTTTATTTTGATAAATGATTACAATCATAAAAACTCAGGCCATTTGCCGTATTTATCGAGACATATGGAATCGTTAGTAGTGCTACAGATGATTGTAAATTATTGAAAAGTATAAAAGTGGTGAAAGGACAGACCAAAATCAAGAAGACCCAAAAAATAGATGATCCCAACTTTAACTTATAGCGGAGTCCGATTGGCCTATAACAATCAAAGTATTATCATAAGACCTTGGTTGTATATAGCTAGAAATATTTTTTTAAGGCTCGGAAAAAATAGCCATGGATTTGGGCTGCCTCACGATTTTTTATATTTACTGTCCTGATATGAAACCAATCCTTTTCTAAGAAAGATTGGTACTGGGGATGATATGTGGAACTTCTATACCAATCTGTGGAGGAAAAACAATGACTCTCATTGAACCAGGTACCTTTGCCTACCTTTGAGGCATGATTGACTAAAAGAAGGTACTTCTTTGTATTTAGAAAAACGTTTTGGGAAAAATTCATCAAAATTTATTTTTCTAGAACCTGGTTGGACAGAAAATTTCTACGCAAAACGAAGATTGGAGACTTCTCACAACACCCAACATATTCAAACATGTCTCTCTTAGTCGAAGGACTGAAGAAAACTAGTCTGAAACTATGCTTTCCGAAATGCGACATTTTTTTACATATATTTTGTATTAAATATATACAACATTTCTAATAACTAATCCAGTTTTATAACTTTTTATATATTTATCAGTCATATGTAATTTATTTAACGTTGCTAAGTTAATAGTCGGATAGGTGTCCGACGCAAAATATGAATTCAGGGAATTCTTTAAAACACTGACCATGGGTTATGCCAGTAAAATAAACTTTCAATCCAACTGAAATAATATTAAAAATTAACCAGTGTCATAGTTTGACACTGTGGGACTATAGGAGAGAGAGACTCATTCCACTTACATATTTAGAATATTTATATAGATGAACGGCGATTGCGAAAATTTCTTTGTTACTATCCATCCATCATAGTAAAAAAGATCTAAAAATAAATGTTATGCATATTTAATAAATAAATAATAAATAAACATGTATCTTACAAGTAAAACCCAAATTTTGTCATATTTAGTTAACCTAGTTAGTGATTAATAAAGTCCAGATAATAATCACTTTTGAAAAATATTTAGAAAAAGCATTTAAGGTTTCAGGCATTATATAACCAGTCTTATGGCTTGTAGCTAACATGCATATTATTTCGATAATGTGAGTTAATCGCGACTGAGCTATTTTAGTAGTCGGATAGGTGTCCGACGAAAACTATGAATTCAGTGATTTTTTTTATATTTATATAGATAGTTTGGGGCCTTAGAATTAATTAATTTAATCTTAAATTAAATTTCAATCAAATTCAAATAATATTAATAATTATTCAGTGTCGTGATTTGACACTGAGGGGAATATAAGTGTGGGAGACTTATTCCCCTTGCGTCTTTAGAATCTTTATCGAACCTTTATAAAGGGGAATGGCACGTTGAATCATTCTGTTTTGCCATCCATCCACCGTAGTCAAAAATAAATAAATAAATATATGCATATAGTCTAAAATGGATTATGAATAGGTAAAGAGAAAAAGAGACGCCTTTTTGCAAACTACAAACAAAATTTTTAATTGTTATAAATTGTATTTGTTTATCTTTTACCTATTTTGAACATATGGCTAAGGAGAAATTTAATAAAAAAACAATAAATAATTAATTATTACAAAAAAGTTATTGATGTCTTATAAATTCAAAATGTTGACACATGTTGTTTTTAATTTAATATAATCAGGTATTTGTTTTAATAAATAATTTATAAACCAATATAGTACTTTTTCTCTCAGATTTCCTTTATATTTGTACTATTCATATTTTCTGGTATTAGTGCGGGAATACAGGGTGTTTCGCAACAAAAGTCGACTGGCACTGTTCTATGATGTATTGTTCCGGTAATGGTCTGCTGAATTGATGAATTGGGTTATTGTTTGATACGAGAACACGGACTATAATAGACGTAATCTATTTATTTATTTCAGAATAACATATACATACATAAATATAATTAAGGGAAATATATTTTGAACAATATTCACAATTGCGCCTTTTAATTATACACATACAAAATAATTAGAATGAAAACTTGTGTTTTTACGAGGACATAATTTCCGGGCAAATAAAACATTTCGGCGAGAAATTGTTGCCAAAATTATTTCTACATAAAGAAAAAGTTTCGCATAATAAATTTAATGTAATAAATTTATTTAAATACGCGCAAATTTAATATAACACGACGCTGTATTGTGTCGTCGCTACTGGAAATAACGTAAGACTTTTTCAATTAATGCGTTTAAAAAGTTTAACCCTTAGTGTTTGTTGAAGTGTTGCACCGTAGAACGACTTCGGAAAACTTTCCTGAAAAGGCTAAGAATTACTCACATACAATCACATAATAGTGAAAACGTTTATTTTATAATTTTCTGCAAAATGATCGAGGAATTCCAAATTTTTTATTTTAAAAAAGAAAAACATTTTTAGTTTCATAAGCTGCCCCCATATTGATGGTTTAAATTTTATGTACATAGTAGTTAACCTAGCTGTGTCGATGCGGTCTATGGGGGACCCCTAATTTTCTTGAATAACTCTTTCAATAAATTATAGATATTACATTTTTTTTTCTACTTTTACCTTCTGTAGCGCACACATCATTGAATTGGTCTGGATAGCGGCCTGTCTCCTCATACATCCATAGAATCTACGAAACCATGATTGTGCCAACCGACATCGCCGCCACTTCCAATACTGACACGCGACAACACTCGACTCCATAAACAGCTAACTATTTTAATATTAGGAGTACCCATAAGTAATGTCGTTTTTTTTAATGAAATTCAAAACAATTTTCTTATACAAAATAATAATTCATATTACCTTCTGCCACCTTCTGCCCCTTTTCATTGAAATCCTCTGCGGGTTTTGACTGAAAATAGTCTGAAAGGGCTGTATACACCTCTTCTAGGGAATTTTAATTTTGATCTCTTAGAAAATGTTTGAACCATCATTGGCATTTCCTGACATCCAATATATCACCGTAAATGTCGCAAATATCCGTCGTAGCCTCTGTCGCTTTCTTTTTAAAATGATATTGAAAAAGTATACAGCTCCATAGACGTTGTTCCGACGGACACGTCTCTCCGATTGCCATGAGAGGGATAAAGAAACCATCTTTTTTATCTGAAGGCCACGAGTAGGTAGCAGCTACATAAGAAAAACACGTCATTACTGCCTAACAGACTGAAGTAGACTATTTTAATGATGGCGCATCGAAAAAACGACATTACTTATGGGTACCCCTGATATTATAATAATTTAATATTTTATATAAATAACTATTTTTATGCTTAGAATAATCCATTTAAAGAAAAAATTGACGGGGAACTCATAACTATCTCGCCTTGAAATATTTAGGATCGCTGAGAGACCGACCACTTTCGGATGCGATTATTTTCGTCCGTGAAATCCGTGAAACTTGCTTAAAACTACTATACTTTTTTAACCTTTGATATACTAAGTACTAATTAGGGATCAAACTCACCAATGCTAAGAACCGTGACTATGGGGTTAGTCTACTTTACGGAAGAATAGATAGTGATAGAGCAACACAAGGCAATAAAGATTATCTCAGGCTCTATCTAAAGATCGACCCTCCTGAATTATTACATACCCTCTGTAACATTGTGCCGGTAGACCTATGGTATAAAGCTGCCTTTAGCTATTTAACTATGGGTGAATTATCAAGGAAGAGATAGGAAGAGGTATATTATAAAAAAATACTCCATGCACCTCAGCCACTCAAATCTTTCTCACCCGGAACCCGATAACAATATGACGGAAAGGATAGAAAGAAGCGACTCTGGAAAACAAGGTTATCGTGGATCAAACGAGGTCCCAACCGGGTTTCTCCGCACTGCATGCAGCACCATTGGTGGTTGACAACCAAGCGGAAATGCAATTGCAGAGCCTTTATACAGTCCTTGCTCCAGATTGTGAATGACTGCCCACAATAAAAGCGGAGAGGAGGCATCTCCGCCTTAAATAAAGTCGACGAACAGACATGGATGGAGAAACTCGACATTGACATTTGAAGGGGACAGCAGTCAAAGAAGCTCCCCGAAGTATGAACTGATAAAAATAATGACGTCATGAACTACCAATACCACATGAGGATACCCCTCTGAATTAATAAGAGCCAGCACGCTCAACATTCCGGACCTTTAATGACCTGGTAAGAAACATCTCTTAGTGTCTTTCTTATCAGTAATTGGTATAGAGGCGCAACTATCTAGGAGAGGCATCCAAAGGGAAATGCCAGGATATGTTTCCCATTACATTACCAGTCTCAACAAACTCAGCCCGTTCTCCAGGTCCCAGGCCGTAGTGGCAATGAGGAAACTCATACGGATGGTACAAATGTCACACCAATGGTGGATGTTTTTGACTATCTCTAAGGCGTGCATTGTTGGTTTGCTGGCACGAAGAGGCTAGTTAATCAACCTCTGGAAGGCTAGTTGATCATCCAGCACCAAGATTATCTAGCCAACTAAAATGATGTCAAGGTAAAAGCCATTTGATTGTTTAATAGTAAATCTTTTACGGAAGGACTTAATCTAAAGTTTGCATCAGATCATTAATATCCTAAACGTCTGTATCTCCTTCTTCGTCTATCACTTACTGTGCAAACAATTTTACAAAACGTTGTAGAATGCTACGGTATCCTAAAACCTATTCACTTGTTTATTCGTATCGTCTATCATCTGTTAAATGAGCTGTTGAAGATAACATGCTTCGCTGATCCATTGAATGAAGGAGTAAAGCAATTTGGATATCAGAAAAACTGTCTCTTTTGTATTAGCATTTCCTTTGAAAAGTACGCAACCATTGCTCTCGGATTTTAGCCATTTAGTAGCAATCCAAACAATACACCGTATTGAATATAAAATACGTGAGTTGGCGGATCCTTTTTTTCTACAAATTCCACAAAGGCGGACGACGGTACCCCCCGCATTACATTTGAACATTGCAAATCCATTCGACAAGGATTTTCATTTGACAAGCGGAGTGAATGCGGGACGCGAGCTTGTAAACGAGAGCCCTTATTTACATGTCACACTCGTTTGCGGATCCAATTTTTGAAGATGGCGCCCTGTGGGACCGCGGCCATTGTTAGCCGCGCGTATCAACAATGCCTTCCGGTGGTAATCGGCCTCCGTGCTGAGAGATAATCAAACCGTCATTGTCCCGATGGGCTATTGAAATTACAAAAATAGACTGCGAATGCGAAAGCAACGTGGCGAATTAACGAATCTCCAGTGTTGCGGCCTGCGCTCAACGATCTGCGACACAATGACACTAAACTGTTATTAGAATTGTGATGGCCGAATTAAACGGAATGCGTCAGGGTGCAAGCTTTCAGTGTGCATCTCTATGTAAAGCTCGGTTTAATTATGCTATAAAATAGTGAAAACAGTTAGAATATACCTGTAAGTGTGTAATGTTGTGGAAAACCAGGAAAATCGGTATGCTTTGTCTTAGCCCTTACTCTCGCCGGTGAGAAAAATGCAAACACAGATTAGAGAACTCACATTGACACATTTGTAAAGGATGTGGAAAGGATTCGTGACTCGGACCATGGCGAGCCTTTACTCTCGCCGGTGGACGAAATGCAAACACAGTACGTTTAGTTGAACACATCGACACATTTATTAAATAAAAGAAGAATTATTACGGGGCAGCAATATGTTATTTGCGGAATAAACATGTGATCGAGCTGACGTCTGGTGCGCTCTCTGTCGCGACCTCTGGCAATGACGGCGAAATCCTGGCGTCGAGTCCGGTGTCGTGAGCACCCTTCCTTCCTGGTCCTCGACGAAGGCCGGCTGAGGGTACGGGTAGCTCGACGAAGCATGCCAGTCTGCGGTCCCAGAATCGTGGAAGCTGAAGGCGGAGTCCTGTGAAGCTGATCTGGTTGGCTGCGCTGATTATGGTGTCGGAATAAATGGCCAGCCACGAAGGACGAGAGGAGGAATCTCCAGAATTGTCATGGCGGAAGTAACTTGCAGAGGAGCGTGTTCACGCTACAGCTGCGGGCGGAGGTCTGCGCGGGGGAAGCGTGGTAGATTTCCGGAGCCGTGTATTGTTGCCAACATGACGTTGGCCCAAACACGTGGAATAACCACCACACATTTATTAACAAAAACACATTTTATACACAGATTTTAGGTTAGGAAGATGGAATTAAAAATTCGAAATGTTTGTCGATCGATCGTCCATCGATAGCCACGGCAAAGTCTCCCCACGTGGAACAGCAGAGTCTCCTGGTAACCTCCCTGCATGTGTCCTAGGCAGTGACAGCCACAATGTGGGTACGGTGCCTGAAGATTTGATGTAGTGCTTCTGTCAATTGTTACTAATAATAACACGGTATCGATGGGGATTGTCATGGAGAAAACGAGAGGAAATATCCAGAGTCTACATTTTATGGGAGAGAAATGCGGGAACATCTTAACGTTACGACCGCCGGGGGCAGAGAAAGAGGGGTTGTTCGCCCGCGGGACGCCTTAGCATGGTGACGCTGATGATCGTTGATGATGCCACTTAATCCCGCTAGGGGGCTAAAATTCAATTTATTGCTCGGGAAATCATCTTGCACGTGGTGGAGTAAGTGCCACAAGTACATACGATGGTAATGCGTTGTGATATTTTATTATGAGGATAATAATCATGTGGACAGAAGACATGTGAAGCTCTGGTCATCTGTCATCTCAAGCGAACTGCTGCCATGTGGCTTCATATTTATAGTCCAGCCAGTTCAGCTTTGGTCTTTCTTTTTTCAAGGGATAGAAAAGCTTGCACAAATCCTTGACACGTGCCCGGTATATACCTGTATAGTCGATACTGTTAGGATATATATTTGTCCTCATCTTGCTTTGCCAGAGCCCAACATTCACAGTATAAAATTAGGACTTGCTTGATGTAGGTCATATAGATCTTGACTTTGGTTTTCATTGTAGCGTATTCATTGAGTCTAAAGTAGCAATGCTTTAGCAGAATATGTTTTCTTCGATATTAATTTTTGTCATTAGTGAGACGAGATTTGTAAATTTCTGTAAGGTTTCAAAGCTGTACCCGTTGACCAGGGAATGGTTCGAATAATAGGGATTTATTGAGTTGAGTGATCCATTCGACAAGACCTTGGTGCTACGTGTCCCACGTAGCACCAAGTATAGATATATAAGTGGCCTTCTAGCCCAGAAGCGGGTCTTTGCCACCTGGAGGACACTACGCGAACTCCAGCAGTGACACGTTCATCCCAATCCTGATGCCAGGAGTGTGACGGTCGCCTTGCAGTTTTCTAGGCTCTTCAAATACGGATCAAGTTGCCAGCCATGAGACCGGGAGCTGAGCTGTCAACGCGCGGATTGTAACAATAGTAATCAGACAAGGTTAGGACCAATTTGTATTTATTATACGGTCTGATCAAGTGCTACGAGCACGTTTTGTAGCACACAAGTCACCGAATTGGCCTGGATAGCGGCCTGGCTCCTCATAGCTCCGCAGATCTACGAAACCATGTGTGTGCTAACCACCATCGCCGTCACATCCAATATCGACATGCGACAACACTCGACTCACCCCACCAATGCCTTGAAAAAAAAATATAGAGATGTCCCAGAGTTTAGAGATCAGTTTTAGGCGACATACTTTCAAATAAGAACATGTTGTACTCTTTTAATGTTGTAATAATCAATAAGACAATCTATAATCCCCGTGTCGGCTCTGTCGTTTCTGCAACTGTACGTTTCATCAATAAACATGCTGATGTTTCCCAAATTTATGTTATATTGCATCTTTATGCCAATCAGAATTCAGAGTACTTCAAGTTTCAAATGATTTCCTAATTTTTTTGATTTATAAATTTAATTCATTATATGAGGATCAATATAACACGATACTTCTATGATGGATTTTGGCATATACTTGATCTATGTCAGTGTTTCCCACACTATGTTCTTAAGAACACTGGTGTTCCGGTATTGCGGAATACCGGAACACCAGTGTTCCGCAAAAAAATACAATGATTTTATACTCTGCATCACTTTTTAACATCTTCTAATTATTATTAAAAGTCGAGTGAGTTCAGATAATTTGCACTTAAGATTATAACGTCAAATATTAAGGTACCTTCGAAAATTTAGAATGAAAATTAAATACAGAAATTTAAAATCAGACTTCTTTATTTAATTATTGAAAGCGGAATATATTTTCCATGATAACTTAACCAGTAGGCTTAAGCGTAAATGATTATAAAAAAAATGATTTAATTAGTGACATTCATTTAAAACAAAAATATATACATCTGCTATGAAATGATTTATCAAAAAAATCTATAATTGTTTTATTTCTGTATTCTAAAATCCATTTATGGAAGGCAGGATTTTCTGATATCATTGCAAAAAAAGCATGGAAAATCTTGATTATTAAAATGAGGTTTTAGAAAAAATAAAAATGTTACAATCCCATAGTTTGATTTTATCCTTTATTTTATTATCCCCCTCCTGTATTGGCTTATATTCGACATACTTTTGTAAACGTTCTTAATTGTTTTTCAGTAATAAATATTGCAATATTAGATGATATATATAAAACCTTGATAATGGTTCAGGTTCGGAAAAAATTTTCTCTTCGGAATTCTGTATG
The DNA here is from genome assembly GCA_022495035.1 of Philopotamus ludificatus. Taxonomy (NCBI): domain Eukaryota; kingdom Metazoa; phylum Arthropoda; class Insecta; order Trichoptera; family Philopotamidae; genus Philopotamus; species Philopotamus ludificatus. The sequence goes on from JAGXCT010034111.1 coordinate 49,120, forward strand.
TAATTGCTTCTTTATCTGTTAAAAAAATAATAGGATTTGATGATCTGAAAATTTGGAATATCGGAGGGATGTAACAAAATTTGGAGGAACATGATTTTAATTGAGTAGAGCTAGTCAAAATGGTATATTATATTTTGCATGATTAATAACTGCGAAGGCGATTGACGACATTAGTATGAATTTCGAACCCCGTATAACACGAATTCATATTTAACACTAATAATCATGTTTAATACTCGGAAATATATGACATAGTCACTTTTTTATAGTTTTTATATTGAAGTAATTGTTTTGAAGACGTGTTTCATAGGCATTATTTTAATTGAATATTTCTGAGCTCATAGAGATCAACATCCGGACAGGAAATTCATGCATTATTTATTGTTATTTTTTTAATAGAAACTGTGATGAAAAGCGCTAAACATCACTGCAAAACGCTCACATTGAATCGGGCGGAAGGCCTGCATCGGCCACCGGAAATAGACAGTTCTCTTGCAAACATCCGTGAATGTCCAAAAAAAATATACTTTAATTTTCTTAGAATCTCTGCACGTTGCACGATTCTATTAAAATTCTGATACGGTTCCAAGAAATGCATTTTTTTATTTGTTTCCTCGCGGGAACAAAACGATGACAAACAAAGCTCAAATTGCAGCTAAGCTCTGGATGCGATATTATATTTGGATGTCATCCAAACTGAAAAAAAATATATTGCACGTTTGAAACGTTTGACAGTATCATATTAAATCCGGAACTGCGATGGTTTCGGTTTATATTACACATTGCAATATAAATTAGTAGGGCGTGTCCTGAAGCCGAGCTGTAAATTGTGTAAATAGTGCTTGAATTAGATGCTATTTGGTCGTTGGCAACGCTCACCAGCAGAATAATACGTCCATTAACGTCTTTAATGACCTACCAAGTATGACTTTGCTGCTGTGTTAGATGTAACCATAGCTTGCATGTCGGCTGCCATTGAGATAAGGCAATGGACGCCATATAAGTGAATCGATTAATACAACAATAAATTATTTCCGCCATATACATACATCTCGAGCAATATGGCTACAATAGTTCATTCATCAGTCACCGAGAACAAAAACTCTGAAAGGTTTCGCTTCAGCAACAATAAATTACTTTATACGAATTGTTTCGCGAATTTCGCCGAATAGAGATTGAAGTCGGATTATATAACTTGAACACACCTGCTTTAATTGATAGGGTTTTTTTTTAGGATTTTGGGTTTTTTTCGTATCGGAATATTTAGGACGCGGCCTCGATCGATCTGGAGTCTGCAGGCCATTAGCCTAATGGCGACGCACCATCGCCTGATGAAGAGTGCTCTATCTAACACCGGAGGATCTGCTCATCCCCCAATTTATTTAATGCTCACTTATACCTGGGGTCTGCCTGAGCGTTCAGGTGATCGATCTATCACAGCCTTCGTCCTAGTTACGGTGTTTATATGTACACGGTATTTTATTCGATAATACAATCTATAACAAACATAACAATTTAAATATATTATTTACACGATTTATTTATGCCGTAATATATATTAAATAGTTCAATATATACATGATTCTCTTTTTGCAAAGAGCTTATGTTTCAAAGACGACTAGTTCCAATACTTAAATCAATTTATAATATTACATTTTCAAATTAAAAAAAATATACGTATAATTTTCAACGTTATAATTACATGTATTTTAATTTATATTAAATTTAAACAAACAGAAACATATGCTTTCAAAAATAATTAGATGAATAGATTTTTGTTATTTTTGGATTTTCTTTTAACCGTGACAAAAATAATGTGAAAGAAGCAAAATATCCATTTTTAACGTTTTTATATTAAAACCGTGCAAAAATAAATGCCAGTGTATATTAGTTCTATTGACGCATTTATCTTAAACATATTTGTATGATTTTAATCAATTTGACATCCTGGGATCAAGAGTTGTCTATTGAAATATAAGTAAGTACTTATTTTTTTATTTGCAAAAGTATCTCATATTACTAACAATATTATTTAAAATCACCACCTTGTATATAAACAAGCTTTCTTGGCGATTGTTTTTAATAGTTTTAGGCAGTCGCGGTTGGTTGGTAAAATTTTTGGTGGTGCTGCTGAATATTACATATTAAAAATAGTGTATTTCGCACATATTTTATTTAAGATATAAAAAAATATGGAGATTACAGGCGGCTCGTGGCTCAATGAAACAATAAGTTTGACTGCACTAAGTCGCAGCGCGACGCGGGGATTAGCGGCGAGATCCCCCCCACTCCGCTACCAACCCGTGTCCGTCTAATACCCTACACTGGTAGCGTAACACAGAGTAACACTGTCCACATAAGCACTGGCCAGATTAATGAACATAGTTTATATTTATATTTTCCTATACATAATACATAATCAATAGAAACATAAACAATAATATATAAAAATATATTTTTCATCAACTTGGTGGGGGGTTCTGCAGCTACGCAGTCTTTAAAATATTTCAAGTTTTAAATATTCTAATTATAATTTTTACTCACCTACTAAAGACGTACGTGACAAATAAGTTTCTTAAAAAAACCTCTAAAAATATATAACACAAGCTCTAAAAAAGCAACAACCATTAAAAAAAGAATCTAAAATATAGTAGTTTTTAAAGTAATTGTATTTTAAATAAGTCTTATTTTAATGAGTAATAGAATAGCAAACAAAAAAACGTTGATATAGCAATAAAATACGAAATTAAGTGTAAAAACAATGTTACGAAAGTAAACAAATTAATACTGAGGCCCAAAAATATGTACTGATATTGTTTTATTGACTTTGCAATGGTTTTCTCATTATCTATATTCGTAGATGAAGATGTTATTTTAAAGAAAAACGTTCAATATTGTTAGTGATTCACAATTTCATAAGCTTTCAATAAAGTTCTTATACTTCTAGCATTTAAATTATGTTAAAGGGACCGAAAAGTTATCAAGTTTTATTATTCTATTGAAAAGTGTTTATTTAATAACATGTATGTGTTCACCTCTCTAATATTATTAATTTATTTTGCTATTAATGTATGCTCTAATGATCTGAAAAGCTGGAAGAGATCCGGTGAATTAGGTGGATGAGTTAAAAGTTCCAATCCAAGCTCCCTTATTTTTTCCTGTGTAATTTTTGGAGCGTAAGGCGTCGCGTTATTGTGTTGATGGATCCTTATTTTGTTATTGACCAAAACAGATCGATTTTCTTCTTTTTTTAGTAAAGAATTATAGTATAGCACCCACTTTTCATTTCCAGTTACAATTCGCCACTAAAACGGATGGGCTTCATACCGAGACAAAAGAGACGCGCAGATATTAGGCATTTATTCGAGCCTCGTTTCCGTCAATTAACGAAGAACCAAAATTCCTTGCCTTTATAATTTTCCTATGCGACGAAGATGATCCTGAACTGTAGACCATGGACAGCCAATCTTCAATGATAATTCCTCAATTGTTTGATGAGGATCTGAATCCATCATCGCCTTCAGGACACCATCATCTAATTTTAAAGGTCGTCCTTTTCGTGCGACATTTATAGAAGAAATTTGAACACTTTTCGGTCCCCCTAATATTTTTAGATATATACATGTATGTATTTATTTATTATAAAAAAACTAAATATACTGAAATTACTCATTTTTGGACCAGAAATGATATTTTCCTTGTTATTTTTTACACGTAAATAAATAAATAAACCATAGCTTTTATCAACTCGCGCAATTATTTGACACCGAAAATAATATTTTTTACGATATAAAAACATATTTTCATGAATTCAGATATATTATTCTGAAGTTTACCAATGTATTTAAAAAAATACTGTAATGAGAACACCTCGTTTATTTTCAGTGTAAAAAGAATTTTCTTTTGAATACATTTTGTACTCATTATTTCTTTATATCGTAGCCGTAAACACTCCGAACGAACAATTAAGGTTATATAAAAAAACATTTTTTTTTTGCAAATCTATTTACAATATCCACGTGTGACACAAGTTGCGCCATTATAAATTCGGGGTTGACGTGATTCCAAGACTCCTCATCACTTTTGGATGACCGAGTCTCTTTGCAAATTGGCAATTATGGCACGTGGTACCCCGAGCCGCATTATTATTCTTCCTGGTCCGAGCTTCTCTTTGAAGTCGAAAGCTCGACGTTAAATCGACAAAAAGAAAGAGACGGAAATGAGAATGGCTCACTCTACCGTGTGGCTAAATACGACGAAACTTAATTTGGCGAATGGATATTGTCTAGTCGCCCTGATACCAAAGTTTTTTGTCTGATTTCATATTTATTCATGTATGTAGCTCTGATATCATCTATTTAATTCCATATAATTCAATTTTATCTTAATACAAATCCTTTTTTTATGTATTTTAATTGATATTCTAAAATGTAACGATCAACAATAACTCTTAAGATAACGTTTCCTCCAATACAATTCATGATTCAAAGTTCTTCGAGATGAATTACGTATGTGGTGCAAAATGAAGATGGACCCACTTGATAAATTAATCACCCGAACGGATTCAAACCCATACACATTAATTAATATATAGCAGGTGAGGCCAACGTGTGGTCTTTGATATTAATTTAAAGCACTTGATCAAAGTTGGTCTTCGCGCAGACGGAACTTGCAGAAACTTGCTTGTTCACCATGCCGAGAAATTCTTAACACGACACACTGGATGTTGATATGTTATTAACATAATAAATACGACAGCGACAGAGTTTGTAATTGAAAATAATGGGTCATTAGATAAATAATGCAGTTATTTAAATTTCATGAACTAAGATTTGAAGAGGAATTGTATAGTGCAAGTTGCAGATGGATTTTAGTAAACATAAATAAACACGTTCTACGAGATTTAGTGAATTTAACTGTGTATCTGCATCTGTTAGCGATTGGAAAAGACCCACTCTCGAAGTGCTTATGGCAAAAAAATACCCCCAAAACCCATTGGATAGACGAAGGACAGCCACCACTAAGACAGGTTTGAGTTAGATACTTAAAATAGTGATGTGTGTATGTATAGTGGAGTTTCAAGAGGATTTTTCATTTAGAATTGCTACTATTGTATTGTATTATAAAGGATGAAACGATGTAGATGTTTATTATCCAGAATTAGAGGGATTAAAGAAGAAACTCTATCAAACTCGTCCAAAACTTGTCAAGAGGAGAATCAACTTGCACCGTAACAACGCAAAATCCACACACACACAAAAACTCCAAATAAATCAGAGACATAAAAATTGTATCGTCATACCTACGCCATGATTTTACAAAAAAAGATCTTAGCAGTAGGATAAAAATCATAAAAACCCCCAGAAAAAATGAACGTAATCAATCCCACGAAAGACTAGTGATGTAGAGAAAAGCCCCAATCATCGACAAAAAACCAGACTAGTAAAATCAAGCACTGGTATAATTTTGAATGTAATACAGTTTATAGAAAACAGTTAAAAAAAACAATGGAGTCGTAGTCGTTGATCTATTAGCCATCTACGAAACTGTCAATAATAACCTCATACTTGTCAAACTCTACAACATTATAAAAAAAAACTAGTATTATAGCATCACGCTCTTATACCCAATCTGTCAATGACCTCTTTTCATTCAAATAACAGCTTGCTAGAAAGGAACTGGGCGTTGAATTGCGAGGAAACAGGTCGACGTACAACTTGGAGTTTATAAGCTTAGATGTAACATTGGACCAACTCAATCTTACGAAAGCAATAGCGAAAAAATCAAGATGAAAATAAGCACTAAAAAATAGTAAAAAGGAGGTTAACCTTTACGTACTTAGGGTATCAGCCATGACTTTACGCTACTCATTTATTAAATATACCTATCTAGCATGGTAAAATAAATCCCATCGTGACTATTGAGGTACTAGCAGAGAGCTTGGATTTTGTATGCTATCAGAAAAGTCTAAAGAGTTTGAATATCTGCTCTTCTTTTTTGGATAAATAGTGATTACTGACGAAAAGTGGATTCTTTATAATAGACCATGAAGACAGTAGGTAGGGAAAGGATAAACTGACACTCCAAGTAAAGAAAATTGTTATATCCGTAAGCTCTTGTTATTTGTTTAGAGGGATATAAAAGGTTAAAATGGCGTACATGTCACCTCGAACTATCATCATAACTCTAATTTCATCAGAGTGTGCAACCTTTACAATGGCTTGAACGAGGTTATAGACCTATTTTATGACAAAAAAACGAATTTTAGGAAGCCTCTTGTGATGTCTTTCTTTCATCGCAAGTAAATATGTTTCTCTTATTTCATTTCTTCTAATTTTCATGTTTTCTTTACTTAATCTTTTATATTATTCTTTTTGGTAACTAATAAAAACTTTTAATCGGCCTATTGTATCTATCTTTTGCTGTAAGTTTTTTTTTATGACAAATGAATAAATTAATAAATAAAACTTTTAAACCGAAATCAAATGATAATGAAAGAATCTACTGCGCGACTTGAGTCAGCTCTAGCAGAAAAATGACCATCTTCGATTTTAGGACGAAAGCTATTTTCATGAAGTCAATTCTCGGCCACATACAGCGAAGATCATATTATAAAGGTTGGAGCAGTTTGAATGAAAAACGATGCCCCACCCACCATATTCGTCAGACTTTGTCCCATCTAATTGTCATTTAATTCGCAGTAGTTGAGTTTATTAGAGTACTGGATGCAGTCCCGGATTTATAGGAATGCTTTGATGCAGGAGCATCAGGCATTCATAGGGGGTCCCGAAAACTTTACTCATTATTAAAAAAAAATGATTTTGTTTATTCAGTTTTATATAGTTTCAACACGGCGAAGAACAGTGAAACCTTGTTTTTACATGCCCAGAATTCACGTTTACCCGCTTTTTGCGTTCAATTTTAACAAACTGGTTTCAAGTCCCGAATCTACGTTTTCCCTCTGATTTTTTTTAATCAGTCCCTTCAAAAACGTGAAAACGGTGTTTCACTGTATATAGAAACGTTGTTCCTTTTTTTTAGCTATGATGATTTCATCTCGTCCTGTTTGCAAGTTATTATTAGGTAAAACGGAAAGAAATGACATTAAATTAAAAAAAACACAATATTACTCTGTTATATAATTTCCCTCATTGTCTATGATCTTCCTCCATAACATAGGTAACTTTTTAATTCCATTTTCGTATAACTCAGGGGGTTTGCTGTTAAAATATGAATCCAAGTGATTTTTCACATGTTCAACATTTGCAATTTTTATTATCACGAAGTGAATGTTCCATTGATTTAAATAAATGATAGTCGCAAGGTGCTATATCAGGTGAATACGGTGGATGTGGAAGAAGTTCCAAATCTAGTTCTCCGATTTGGTCCTGGCTGATTTTGGCTGCATGAAGTCTTGCTGTAAAATTCTCCTGTTGTTGTTAACCAGAACAGATCGCTTTTTTTAGTAACTCCACTTTTAATCATTCTAATTAAGCACAATATAACGTTGCCGTAAATTTCTGATCAGGCTTTAGTAATTTATAATAAATTATACCCTAAATAACCCACCAAACACATAACAAAACTTTTTTCAATGATAATGTTGGCCGAGGAGTAGGACATGTCCTTGTATTAGAGATAATTATTGTTTTTTTCTTTTGACATTACTATAATGAACCCATTTCTCATCCCCAGTAATAATTATTTTGAGAAATGGATCTATTTCGTGTCTGGACAATAAAGAAGCACAGATTGTCACGCGTTACTCCAGGCCGTTGGATAAAGATCGTGCGGTACCCAAATTCCTTGGCTGTTTTTTTCCCCCAACCTTTTCAAATGATCTTGCACAGTTGTTATTGGACAGCCAAGGTCATGTGACAATTCCTTCACTGTTTTACGCGGATCAGCTTCCACCAATGAATTTAGGGCGTCATCGTCGATTTTGAGGGGTCTTCCTGTTTTTCGTTTGTCCTTTAATTTCCTATCACTACTTTTGAACTTTTTAAACCATTTTCGCAGTTTCAAGACGTCTTCATAAATATTGCAGATGATCTGTGTAGCCTTCTTTCGGCTTTAATCCCTTATCAAATAAAAACAGCATGAAATACCGCAAATGAGTCTATTCCGTCTCAGGCTTCAGTATTTTCTTACTAAGGCAAAGGAAATAAAAAAAATATAAAAACAGAGCTTCAAAATGATACCAAATACGACCTGCTAACTCAACGACAACCGGCGACAAACCGGTTTTAAAGTGACGTACCAGAAAAAATGACATTTCATACCGTTTTACCTTATATATGACGTTTTTTGTTAATTTATGATTCATTTTATGAGAATTACGATAAAAAATGTTCTGTGTGTTTTTTATTTCTTCGATTAACATTAAGTCTTCTTCAAGGGGACAAAAATTCGGTACGAAATGAGCATTAACCCATTTTTTGGTCAGATCGACTATAAGATCTGAGTGACTGAATTATTTGTCCAATCTTTATTTTGAAAATGACATAGGTAGATCAATTACTTATGATAAAGCATTTAGAGTTTATACCAGGCTTAGATATAAAAGACAGCTTATGACATAACATGAATTAGACGAAATTCAACTTACAAGTCTATCAGATCATTGTAGAAAATAAAAGAGAATATATTTCTGAATAAAAAGAGCTTTGCCTTATTTTTTCTAGTAAAATAAGTATAAAAAATCGCATTATTTATTTTATGACCCGATGATGATACATACATACAGATTTAATTATGAATAATTAAATCAGATTTCATATTTTTTATATGTATTTAATAATAATACTTTTCAGTGGATATTTGAGAACATCTGATTTCAGCGAACATATTCAAATTGCCGATTTTCGTTTGCGAGCCTAACAAATTGAAGGCTTGTTTGTTATTCCGTACGATTTGAAATAAATTCGTGCCATTTGTTACTGCCGATTTTGTACAGGGTTCAAGTTTTCGATAATGGCATTTTAATGTTAATTTACTGCCCTGCAGGATTCGGGTTACCTATGTCTCTCTTTTTTATTTTATTTTTTTGTTAAAGTAAAACACAGGTAATTTTGCATCGCTCCGCTGATTAAAGCCCGTGTACTCTGCTGAAATTAAATTTAAACCTCGTTAAAACCATTGCCGGTTAATAGAACGCTTTCGCAAACTTAGATAAAAAAAAAACATTAGATCTAATATATATGGCACTATCCTGAAATTATATCCCTCTATGGAATACTTTTTAATCAAATACACGGGATTTAATACGTCATGCTGGACGAACGTGATAAAAGTTTTATATGTGGAAACAAAATTTAGTAGCTTTCGCTACACGTGTTTTAATTAAGGGCCGCTATATATTTATGTAATTATTAATAATAATGATTTAGAGAAGAAAATTAAGCAAAATTATTATTAATTACGTGATAAATTGTACTAGCGATAATATTTGAAAGTTTAGGACGTGAACAAAAAGTTCGTGCACTAAGGCTTTGAAGGATTACATGTCTATATTGATTTACGATAATCCTTTGTAGCTTTTAACCTTGCTGATAAGCTTTTTTAAATTGTTTACAAGCAGAATACGCGTATATTCCCCCCTTTTATAAGTGCCTTTAAATATTAACCGATTCAAGTAATCGTTTGCTCATCCACCTCTAGGTCACTTCTAACAGTATTATTATATACATTCGTTGATGACTTGGTATCTACACTCAGAAGAAGCCTCTGCATATAAAAAGTCAGTCCAGTCTCTATGTCGTAACTGTATTTGTTTATTTACTATTTGGAGATCATCCAAGTCTTAAATTCAGAGAAAAAAGCGACCAAGGATCTAAATGTGATCATGATTTCGTATGGCTTTACTTTGTAATTATTCGGGTACTGGTAGATGTTGAAGTTGCCTTCGTCCTTTCGGAGCACATCGAAAACAACATTAGTTGGCTACGTAATCCTGGTGCAGGTTGGTCCAAGGCAAGCTTTACGGTCCTCCGTAAAGCTTGCCTTGGACTAACCTCCGGTTTCTCCGTCCTCTGAAACTAACAGTCCTTAAATCTTGGCGAGAGTCCCTAACCGACGAGAGTGGTTACCCCGACGGGAGGTGCGCCTTGGGTTCCTCCTCGGCGACGGAATTCCCTGTTGTCACCCGTTGCCTTGGAGGAGCAATTAACCCCCAGTCGAACTTCCAGCTGTCTAGATGATGAAAGGGGCTAATAGCATAATCTGATGGGAAACAGGTAGAGTTGTTGCTGGTGAAACATTTGAAGAGTCATCTTAGCTACGGCGGGGCACGCAGGAACTTCTCTTAAGAGTAAGCGATAGAGTGTGCGGAAGTGGCAATCCCGCACAATTCGGCCCTATCGCAAGCTTCGTGGTACGGGGCTGGAGAAGGGCGGGAAGGGAATGTGGCCCAGTACTCGCAGAGCGTGGTGTGTGGTTGCTCCCGACCACTGCAGGGTCCTCCCTTCCCCTGGTTGACCGGAGTCCGCGCCTTATTTCGACGTGAGTTTGGCGTGCTTTTCCGTAGAGCCAGTATTAATGCTTATTATAGAGCTATTTTTAATGCTTAACGGTTCCCCCGCACCATAGCAAAATGTTGCAGAGAGTAAGTAACCGAGCAAGGGAGATTGACCCTATGCAACCTGAGATAATATTCATTGCCTCATCTATCTATATCTTCTATTCTTGGTAGTTGTTTTTTTGACATATAGGTGCATAGTATTTCGCCGTGGATTAAAATAAACCTATCATCGCGGATCTTGACGTTGGTTTGTTTGCAGCCCAAAAGTTTCCGTGTTAGGCTATCTCTGGTTCTAACCTTCATTGCTGTCTTTACAATATGGATCTTGAAGCTTAGTGTTTTATTAGTAGTGGTCTATTGTGTTTATGAGGATTAGAATACTTATAGTGTTTTATTAAAGGTAATCCAAGGTATTTAAAGAAGAGACTGTTATCGAATATTATATTTAGGAGGCTATGGGCCTGAGCGTTGGTCAGGTAGAGCTACTTCTGTTTTACTGGGGTTCAGCGTCAGGTTCCACTTTTGTAATTGGTATCAGTTGATTAGAAAGTACCACAAGTGCAGAAGCAATATTGCACATGTATTAGATCTAGCCCTGTAGACAATTCAGATAGACAACAGTTAGAGACAATCCTTCTCAAAACTTCAAGAAGACGAAGATCCGAAAGGCAAAAGACCTAATGAATAAAGAAACCTTGAAGTGGTTTAAAAGGGGTACTAATTCTTTGATTAGGACATTAAGGAGTAAACCGCAAGGTTGCTTCATAATTTTGTCGATATTTTGGATTTTTTACTTGCACATCGTACCGGATGCGAGCAAGAAAAAACATCGCGCGAATAATATTGTTGTTTTGATATTTTTTTCGCAATAACTGACAATAAAGAACAATGTTTGTTTATGATATTTATTCTATAGATTTTTTTAGACAAATACAAAAAGTTTGCGACATGTGAGATTTATATTATAAGAGTTTTTCGGGAAAAATTAATCGGCAAGGCTAGGTGAGGGAATTTGAAATGAAATATATATTGACATATGTTGTTGTTGTTCTTCTTCAAGTCCCTTATAGGACGTAAACGATCTACTAGTCCTCTTACCTCTTCTCCATATATTTGTTTATTTTTGATTAGATGGAGCTATTCGTTATGTGTCAACCCAAAATCCAGGCAAGTTGTGAGTTTATGAAGTCATTACAGCTTCTTGGTTTTTTACCGCAGCCCTTGCACTTGCCCTTCATCGAAGCTCTTACCTTTCTTGCCTTGCCTTCTAAAAGATTTTTTCCAAAAGAGTTAAAAACTATAAATAATAATAAAATATGGAATAACTACTACACAGGATTGCAATATAAGGTTGAGATCTTTTAACCTCTCACAATCGATGAGTATTTTATAAAAATATTATTCTTTACGGACAATGCACAAATTTGTTGTCTATACCTATTAAAAATGGACGCTATTTTTTTTCTATGATGTCTATAGGGATTTTTTTCTTTATCATTAATGGTATGAAAGACACTTAGCGATCCTTGTACATATAATCTAATTTCACGTCAACAGCTTAGCATTTTATAGATATATCATTTCTCCATTAAGCGGTAATTGTATCCAGGGGCCACGTGATATGAAACTCTGATCAGGATTCTATAGGTCTCTGGAGGATATGGAGCGTATCCCGTAATCGGCAACGTTTTATTATTTCATATTTCGTACGCGATAATAGTTTTGAATAGCTATAACAATATAAGGATGTATTAATTAATTTGTTTATATTCAGTTTTATGATTAAAACATGAATCTTATGCATTTAATCCTTTTAATCTATTATAAGAATTATGCTTCGACGTCTTTGTAGACATTTTGAATTAATTAGTCAAATTCCGGAATTTGATATTGAAATGTGGAGTCTGCCGACTGGGCATTATTGATTTTGAAATTAATCGAGGATATGTAAATTTCAGCCGTAGTCAAAGTTTTAGAGCTCTATCCACTTTGTTGACTTTAAATATGAAACTTTCGAATTGAGGGGGGGGTGTAATAAAAAGTTAGTCGAATAATCGGCGCGAATTCTCAAAATTATTCCGTGAAAATGTATTTTTTTAAGTATTATTTATATAAATATATATTTTTTTTCTGCGGGGCAATAAAAAATGAGCACCTTTAACTTTTGGCAAACTTAATCAAATCAAAAGTTAATTTCAACAATTTGTTTCCCTCACAAAGTTTTATTCTCGATCATTTTTTGGGACTCTCTCTCTCTTTACAAATTAAATTTGAGAAAGACTTTCTTGTAAAAATCCAATTTAAAATATATATATACATAATAACCTTCATAAAAACACAAAGTTCATCGTGATTTCATACAGAAATTTATTATTTTTTCATTTAAAAATTATTCTAATCATAATTATTGATAATAAATATAGAAAAAAATAATTGATTAATTGCCTTAGCGTTATCCTCGTGTACATAGATCTGCAGCATCCATTATTTTCCCCCACAAACCTCTGAAAATCGGGTGTCCTGAAACTTTCGGCGACAATACCCAAAACACATCATCATTATCAATCACTCGCTGGCAAACTTTGGACATTTGAAATTCAATCTTGACATTACTTGCTTCCAAGTCATAATGTATGAGTATGCACAATAAAAATACCCAAATAGTCGAATAAATCATATTTTTAGCATCGATGTCAATTATCTTCAAAATAATGGATAAACAATATAAATGCATCATCTATATTTCCTGAATGTATTGAATATTATAAAAATTATAGAAACATATATCATCATATATCATGATCTGATCTAATTTACAGATTTTATTAAAGAATTATAGGGAATAAATCCATGAGAAACATGTAATTTGGCGGATAGTGTTTGGGTGCAACGATGTAAACCTCACAACTTTGGCATTCTATGATATTGTTATTAAAGTATTTGACTCATATTTTAATCCTCTTAAACGTGACTCTAACCATTAAATGTTTATATCTAAATAGTTCTCTAAGAAGGCGATTTCTATATTAATAAGGAAGCACTCCGTCCACTGAGCGTGGAAACGATCCGCCGACCCAGAGTACCGTGAGGAATTCTTGCGCCTCTGGAGAGAGTATAACGCAACAGTTCACCAGGACCATCGCAATTACGTGTTGTTATGTGAGGATTGTTTGATGGAATCTCTGATTTTTTTTTAATTAGCGAACGGACAACCCATATCAAAGTTCATGATATTTTATGGTGTTACTTTACATAACTCCCAATAAATTGCTAATTCCTTTGCTCGCTACTTTCAGTCAGTACTCGACAACCCCAAGACTCATACTGATCTCGATATTAGTTTGTCATCCTATTATTTGAATCCACCACAGCTAATCATAGACACCCTATATAAAGCTCAAATGACGTTTGCTTTTGGAAAATGAAATTCTAAACGATCGGCTGGACCCGATCTTATACCTTCTTTCGTTCTTAAAGCATGTCAAGATGGATTAACAGAGCCTCTTCATCATATTTTCAACCTATCGCTAAAATCTTACCAATTTCCGGACTTGTGTAAACTTTCGAAATGTACTCTCAAATTTAAAAAAGGAGATAAATCGAATATTGTCAATCAAAGACCAGTGGTCCTTCTATCCGGACCTGCCAATTTATTTAAGATGTTCTACATAAATACATATTTAACCATATTGTAAGTAGTATTAATTAAAACATGGACTTCGCCCTGGATACACAACAGTCACGGGTCTAATTGGTTTTTCAAATTTTGTGTCTAAGTCATTGGACAAGGTCCAATCGACGTTATCTATAGCAGTGTTCCCTAACCGGTGAACATCTTATGAGAAAGAGAAACTCCGGCCTATTAAAACATTGTTTGGACGAGGAATGGATTAGTAAACTCGCATATATGGCGAACATATTAGGCTACTTAATGACCTTAATCTTTCTCTTTAGGAGTTTTGTACAAATATGTTTAAATTGAGAAATAAGATCGATGCGTATAAATAGAAGGTGTTGGATTGTCGCGAACAAAGTTACATTTTTGCAAAAAAAAATAATTGATGCTGACGTCGACAGTAAAGGTGTTTTAAATGTAATAAGTGAACACTTGAAGGCGTTGGTACTAAAATTGAATCATTATTATCCCAAACATGATGATCCTCTTAAAGAAAACCTTTGGATTATTAATCCCTTGATGGGGGACAACATTTTATTTACTCTTACGAGCAGAGAAAAAGAACAATTAATAGAGTTGTCACTCTAATATCCAGACACAAAACATTAATATTGCCTCAGTTTTGGATATCAGTGGAAGATGAATATCTATATTTAAGCTGTAAAGCTAAAAATCAAATACTGTAATCTTTAACAACCTATTCATGCGAAAAAGCATTTTTATGCATGTCCTCAATAAAATCGAAACAAAGGAATAGACTGGACATGAATGCAGCGCTTCGTCTGTCAAAAATAGCACTGCAGCCAAGGATATACCATATATTAGCGAAGATGTAACAGCAGGCTTCGCATTAGTTTGTTAAAAAAACCCCATTGTTTTTTTTTAATTTTAATTGTATCAGACAATGTTACAAATAAAATTGTTTAACTGTTATATGTATATTTGTTAATTATAGTTACATATGTCGAGAGGGTAAAATCCGATACCAACATGGTAGAAGATGCACGTCCCATGCCAGCAATGGCTAAGAGAGGGAAACTCTTTACAAAAAACCGCATACCAAGACGGCTCGGGTCCCGCGGTATGGACACGAAAGGGTAGCCCTTACGTCACGTGTGAGAATCAGGTTCCTTTGGCCTTGACTACCATGCGAGAGTTTGGTAAAGTCCATGCCCTCAGCGAGTGAGAGCTTTGTGACTGGCAAATGATGATGATGTCCATATTAGTGGTCTGCGAAAAAATTATCTTTTTTTTTACTGATCCACAGGTCTAAAAAGGTTAGGGAACACTGATCGACTTTGAAAAATCGTTTGATAAAGTGGATCATGCTAGACTCGTGTTGAAATTAGATAGTTTTGGGTTCACAGATAATCTCGTATGTTTTTTCTCGAGTTATATTATAGAGAAAAAAATATTTCAATCCATAAGATGCCCATTCGTTGCATTTGGACATGCAATATTAAATCGTCTTCCATAAAGTATTAGACATTGTCTAGATCAAAGAAGCCCATCATCTTTAGATACAGACATGGGAATTTAGCCTTCCTTAGCAATCGTCTGTTAAAGATAGGTATTTTGTTTGATTCGGAGTTAAAATTTAGTTAACATGTTTCGGACGTGTGGATGAGATCATAAAAAATGTTGGGCTTTGTCTTGAGAAATTCTCATCACATACATAGCACCTTAGTTATACGAGTGTTATACGATACATTGGATCGGAGTTTGCTCGAATCAGGTTCCATTATATGGGCGTCATTTATTTCTTTATAGAAATACAGATAAAATCCGTGATCAAAGGAAGGGATATGATATTTTGTTAGTAAATAAATCCACTCGACAAAACCCAAATTGCGACCTAATTTTTTAACAAAAATTGCGAAACTGTATTATTAATCTGGTTTATTCAATCTGTAGTGAATAGATTTATAAAAAAATCCAAAAGAATGGGCTTGTAGAATACAAAAAAGGAACAAGACCAATGCGGAAGACAACTGAGATCCGGAAGATCGTCTTTTAGAAAGATTCTGGTCAACCAACCGATTATAAAATGCAGTGGATATGAGAACAGAGTTCATCTGAGGTGAATGAATGAAGCCATTGTCAAAATGGTACTGAAAGGCTCAGGAAAATTGGTTTTATGGAAAAATCATCGGCAAAAAATTCACCGCTCCCGAAAGAAATCTGCATTAAATGACTTTAATGGGAAAATATGTACCAGACTTGGACTAAAAAGGACTGGAGGAATGTTATCTTCTCGGATAAAAGCAAATTTAACTTGGTTAGGCTCGGATTGTATTCAGTATGTAAGGGTAATCGTTTTTTTTTTGTTGTTGAAATATTGATAATTATGTATTATTATGTTTATAAATACGAAATAATCTTTATAATTAGGAAATAGTTCCAGAACTGACACAGAGATATACTGGTCACATCTATCATCAGAGTGACCACACTTTCGGAGATAAACGATGGTTAACAAACCCTTTTGTCCCGGGAGGAAAGGAAGACTAAGTCTGAGGTGGTTGGACAGTGTACGACGAAACGATGCATCATTGAGACTGGACGAAAGATGCAGCGAAGTGGCGGTTGACCGAAGAATGGTATTGAATGAGATCAAGGCTCCACACTAAGGATGTTGCCCATAGATTATATGACAACCCATTGATCCTATTTTTAATAAATTTTCATAAAATGGCAAAAAAAACGCTACTTTTTTCACTCCTTTGTGAAATTCTCGCAAAATTCGTATAATATTTTTACAAATAAAATTACTTATTAATTTAGAGTAATAACTATGAATTTTTAATGAATTCGCGAGCATATTTTTTTATGATTTCAGCGAAGAAATAATAGAAATGCGAGAGTCCCGCCGCATTAAAAATTAATAGCGCTACCGGTTGCAAGGAAATCGGAAGTGACGCCACGGCAGCTAAGTGGAAACAGGAAATCAAGAGATCAGTACTGCTGAGAGTGCTTTGTTCCGTTGCGTGGAAAACATTTTCAGCTAAATGGGAACTGGGAATTGTAATTTTCCGACAATAAAATCGAATGTATTGCGCGTGACGCGCATATTCATGAAACCCCATACATACCTGAAAACGATACATATTTCAGACATGTATCCGGGCTGATGAATAATAATAAATTAATATATCAATTCAGTAAAATGAATATATTGTATTTAATGCATTTTATGCTACAAAAATCAGGGGTAAACAACTCGTTCTATGTCATTGCCTATCTCCGCAATTTATTTATCCAATTTTGTAGATGGTTGCAAATTTGTTTGTCGAGCAAGACAACAAGTAGAACAGATCCTGTGGATAACAAAGCAAATTTCGCAACATTCTATTACATAGCTTTGCTGTTATTATTAATACAAATAATACATTAACCTATATATATTGTTATTTTCGATCCCTTTAAATTTATTATTCAATATTAATATTAATAAAATGAACCATTGTGATTCTCTTCTCTATTTTATGTAATCCATAGCGGCCAAAAGTTTATACTTTTCTTTTACTTAGGGTCAGTCAATAAAATAACATTTTAAATCAACACATTCTTCGTCATTGCGATTGATGCTTGAGAGAGCGACAATCCGCTCAGGCACCCAGATTTATTTATCTAAGTGAAAATCATTAAGACAAATGTTTACGTTGATTTATGTAGCTGCCAGAAAGATTTATCTCTAGATTGCGCTAAGTATATTTGCGCAGGGCCAAGAGTAAACTTTGGTCCGAGCTGTCACGGCCAGTCCCTGGGAGGAGGGCCTAAACAATTTTGCGAGGACTAGGTGACAGATTCGGCTGCTGGACGTCCCGGTACATTCCTCCTCCGCGAACCTCTTGCTTGTATACTCTAATTAATTTATCATTCGGAACGCCCTGACCCGACGAAGAATTATGAAACGCTTTGACGTAGCCGAGGATATAAAGCATACATGATTTTATAAATAACTTATTTTTAATTAAAATTGAGACAACAATTTCACGCCGCCTAATTTTATATATGACAAGCTTTTCATGAAAATATTTCCATGCATAAATCTGGGGCCGGTTTCAAGGATACATTTATCATCCGAGTTTGTGACCGGTACCTGGAACCCACGTCCATCCGCAAGAGGATAATCCTGGAGTGGACACGTCTCCGCCTGGGACAACTTAACCCGCAAACGGCGGCTGCTCCGCTCGAGGACCCATTCGAATCAAAACACATTCGCGTCCTATGCACACAATCTCATTTTTTGTATCTAAATGTCAGATTTTGCTCAAGGAATCTTAAAATAGTCTAAGGAAACGAGAATATCGCCACACAATAAAAGGAAAATCCTATTTTTATAATAAATACTTCATTTTTTTGTTTGTTTTTGATAAATAAAACATAAAAAATGTAAAAAAACAAGTAATAATTGAATATCATAAATATATAGATACAAAATTAAAGATATTCGAAATTTTGCACAAATAAATCTGGTATCTAACGGATTTCTCACCACAGAGCCAGTATACCCTGGGAA
>JAGXCT010034111.1:68266-88412 GCA_022495035.1 Philopotamus ludificatus
GTCACGTGTGTGACTCAGGTTCCTTTGGCCTCAACTACCATGCGAGAGTTTGGTATTGCCCATGCCCTCAGCGAGTGAGAGCCTTGTGGCTGGCAAATGATGATGATAATAAAAAAAAAATTAAATGGTTTGGAGCGTGGTGTGACTGAGACGTAATGTGTTAGAAGAAGTCTGCAACACAACAAACGCATGGTGTAAACAGAAAATATTAGAGGGAAATAAAATAAAATGATAATAAATATTAAATACTCCTTTTTATAATAACTAAGTTCAATTCTGAGATAAAAACTAATATTAGGATTGAGATGGCGTGATTTTTTTTGCCAACTCTCCTTGATGATCGTTTTATGATACTACATGTTGTTTGTTCCCCTATAAGAGAGGTTTTTAATCTTTTGGCATGAAGCTATATACATTAGCACACGGTTTGAAAATTTTAAAATCTTGCTAGAATACCCAAAGTTTTTGATTTAAAAAGTATAAAGAATACATATTATAAATACTAACTGTCTTTTATTGCCTGCCATTGCGAAAAATAAATAAAAACCACAATATTCGTTGCCGTTGCCACGCGCGCGATGTTTTTTCTTGTTCGCATCCGGTACGATGTGTCGAGTGTTACTGAAACGTGCGAGTGACATGTGCTGCGAGAGCTCAGTCCGCGGCCAGACTTCACCGAGAGCGTTGTCATTTACGCGTCATATTAATTAGTAGAAAAATCTTAAATATCTACCAAATTATGCAGCATATCATAAATTTATTATAAGAATAATTCATTTAAAAAAAAAGTCAGTAAAATTTATTAATATCTTGATTTACAATACTTGGCGTATCTGAGAGAACCCCTTCGAAACATTATGTTCCAAAATATTATAAATATTGTTAAAATAATTATCACAAAGATTATTTAAGGCCTTTATGAAAACGACGAATCTTCCTAAGCTGATTTACCTTAAGATGGTGGAGTAAAGACAACGGAGTTGGTCGATTTATTTATCCTTTGGAAAAGTTAAAAGAAGGCTTATTTTAGTAGGTCAAATTTTCGTATAATCATCAAGACCTTGAATATTCAAAACCTGGATCTCCAAGAAAAAATAATCATTTAGCTGAAATGATTAGATATTTGGATGAATAAGTAGTCTAAAAGTTCTCTTGTACACTTTCCAAGAAAGAAAAATGTTATTTATTACTTATCCTAAAATCTTATAAACAGTTTCACCATTATCTAACTTTTAGCTACATTTTTTATAAATAATTTTACTACATATGTAGACATTATTGACATTGTAGTCAAGACTTCTCCAAGAAGAAACAGCGTAAATTGAAATCATAATCATAAAACCAGTGTTATGGGTTGCACGTAATATGTATATTATTGATAATGCAAGTTAACCGCTACTGAGCTAAGTTAGTAGTCGGATAGGTAGGTGTCCGACGAAAACTTTGAATTCAGGGAATTCTTTATAACTTTTATATATTCTTTTATTATATTTTCAATTGTTATTTTATTATATTCTTAATATCAAGGGGAATGTAAGAAGAAGAAACCATTAACGTTTTATAAAAAAATATTTATGTATGTAGTTTGTCGCGTTGGAATTAATTAATTTAATGCCATATATTTTTAATTGAAAAAATAATTAAAAACAATAATATAGGTTCTATATTACTATCTGACGGTGTTCATAGTATGAGCCGCAGCGCGACAATGCGTATAACGGCGAGACCCCCCCCCCGATCTCCGCTACCGCCCCGCATCCATCTAATACACGACGCAGATAGTGTTCTTGCTTTACAGCGCGCGTAGTAACACTGCCCACGTAGCCACCGATCTGATTAATAAATATACATTATATTTATATTTCCACCGACTAACAACCGACTGGAAGTGCTTAAAATGCGGTGTTACTGATGATCGTTAAAGATTCAATGGATGATCTATGGATGATCTAACACAGGAGAAGCGTAGTTTAAATTCTTTACAAGGAGCGGAAGCTTCTGAACAAATAAAATTTCCGCAAATTAGGTACTTTCAACACATCATTCGTAGATAAAAATGTACTTCGATCTTCAATTTATTTTAAAGGGAAAAATGGAAGGTAATCGGCGAAAAAAATGATGGAAGATGTACGAATCAGAATATACAAAAATGTTAAAGCTCGCTAAAAATATACACATTTATGGAGAAACGCTAAATACCAGTAGTTCGCCCACGCTCGAAAACATACAAGGCACATTTGGAGGAAAAATCCTGTGTGAGAAATAAGACATGTTATAATATGCGTATTTATGGAATATTGTTCTTATTTCTTAGAAATTGTTATAAATATAATTGCCAAGAAAATAATACAAGCAAGGAAAAAATATCAAACATATTCTTCTATTATTCTGCATGACAAATAAGTTCTACGAATTATTATTAATTTTATTTCAATTAGATAAACTCAAATTTATAATCAAAAATATTCGATGAGTTATAATCTGCAATTGAGATAATACCCCGTCAGCGTCACATAGTACCATCTTTTACTTAATCCCTATCTCCATCTCCTTGTGGTATACACCGGTAATCTGAGGAGCTGCATTTAATCTATGTTAACCAACCCCGGCGAAGAGAGAAATGATCCACATACATTTTAAATGTTAAAATAATTAATATTTAATATATTAAATATATACAACCGAGGTTTTTAATCCTAATAAATTATTTATTTGTTTAATAATTGTTTTTTTGATATGATTCGATCTGATTCATACAAAAATATATTAATGGAATCACTTGTTGATTCCTTATATCTTATAAATATATCATAAACAGAGTGTGTTGTTTAATAAATTATCTGCATAGTTTTCCAATTTAGAATATATTATTAAAAATTGCTTCAGATATCAATCGTCATGTAAAATTTCACCTGTTCCACTTCATCATCGTCCATAATCAAATGGAAAAGTTAACGGTTTAAGTACGCCGATTAACCCAATTCAAAATTTCAGTTAGACAAAGTAAATATTTGTAATCGAGTTATCGAAATACCTGTCAACAAAGTTAGTGTTAACGGCTATTGGATTTGTTGTGATTAAATTTGCAGATGGGGTTCCGTTCACGGTGTACCGGAGGCCGAATCCTGCCCCCATCTATGCCAAATACTTTTAATTTTCAAATATTTGCGTAACCCTCGGTGGGACGCTGAGGTTTCATTTTGATATTTTAATCGAAAATTGAAAGTATAGGCAATTCAAATATATGAGGGTTTTGGAGGGCGGAGGGTCCTCAAAAAGGATTCGCGGTCGGTTGGTGTGATATTTGAAAAATTTACGCGACGATCGCCGTTTAAATGAAATAATTGAAATACAGAATGTTACTTTAGAAAGTTTGCGACAGAGCTTTTTAAATTAAACCCTTTAAGATAAAAAATAAAGTGAAAGACAAATTTTTGTCAATATTTAGGAAATTTCGATAGAATAGCTGAGAAAACTAGACAAAACCCTGTCGCTTGCGATATATTTATTGTGTTTTTTTGCCGTCCAGTGTTTTTTTTTCATTTGAATCGTGTAATGCATATAATAAAACATATAAATGACTTATTTTACAATAAATCACTCATTAAATTGTAAGAAAAGTGTTTAAAAAATGCAGTAACTTATGTGTTCTTCAGTTAGCCCTTTAGAAAAAAATGTATGTATAGGGATGAGTTTAACGTCATTACATATAATAAAAGAAACACACTAAAACGGGTTAAAATAAAAAAAAATGGTGTAATCGACACCCCTTACAAGAACGCAACGTCATATTGTTTTATCTCAAAAAAATGATAGAAGAAACTTTATGTATTGTTGACTTTCATGTAATCAACAAATCTATATAACGAAGGATTCGCCTAGCGAGTGGTTCCAATGACCCCTTAAGGGTAGATCCTTTGATCACCGTGACAAATTCAAATCATTTAGGGTATAAATACGACATTTAGGGATCGCAAAATATTATTATCTAAGTTTTGAGTACTTCAAACATTGAATTCTCTATACAGCGTGATGAGTCGAATTCCAGGAAACGAAGGTTTATTTTCAGCTTGTGAGATTTCTAAAAGAAGATCTTGATTTTATTTACCTAATATTTGGAAACGAATACGAAAGAGAAAACAATATGTATTAAATTAAAAAGATTTTTCAGTGTATAAAAATAATTTTAAGCTAGAGAGTAAAAAATTGAAAGTATAATATCTGCGTTTGTTGGAAAACTTTTTTATAGCAATGAAACAAAACGAGATAAATATTTTCTTGTCTAAGATTGAAGACACTTTACTTGATTATCTCTGATTGGGTGTTAGGAATTTTTGCAATTATACTGTAAAGGATACATGAACGGAGTCAAAATAATCAAAAGATACAGAAGGATTCGGATCGGACTATGGCGATCCTTTACTTTCGCCAGTGATAGAAATGCAAACACATATTATTGGACATAAAACAACATATTTATTCAAGAATTACATATAAGTTGACGGACATAATTGAGGTTATGTCATGCGTAAGGCACACACATGTCATAAATTGACTGAATAACCTCCGAAGAGGGATTTTGATCGACCGTACGCCGATGGTCATACGCAGCCGCCGCTCTGTACCGTATTGTTCATCGGCGTAGACGGTAGCGATCCAGAAGCCCCCACGTGGGGAGCTTCCATACGGTCTCCCCACTTCTATGACTCCAGACAGTGACTCAGCTACAAAGGCTAGTCCGGTGCCTGAGATTCTGCAGGGTCTCCGTCTGCGTCGTCGGGTATGACCTCGTGCTGCGCATCTGTCAACGATAAAAAATATATGTATTAGTGTTATTATAATATGTCGATGGGGGTTGCCACGGGAAGGACGAGAGGAAATATCCAGAATAGCACGCGGATAATGGCGGCTACATTGCACCGGAAAGAACGACGGGGACGTCCGAACGTCACGACCGCCGGGGGCAGAGAGAGAGGGGTTGGCCGCGTCCAGGACGCTATGGGATCGTGGCGGGGGGTGATATCGATCATGCCCCTAGATCCCGCCAGATGGCAGTAAATTCGCTTAAAGCGCGGTAATTTCGCGCGCGGTGGAATAACCGCTACAATACCATTAATCTTCTATACTAATTTAATTAATTATTCAAAAATGAGGAGCTTAAATCAATGTTTAAACAAAGATACGACAAGTTCTGATTACTAATTTTATATCCTGCATTGTGGCTGACTTTACAGAAGCTATTGACTGTAATGCCGTCTTCCAATTAAGTAGAATTTGGATTTAGTGCATTTTTCTATCGTGGAGTATCATGTACAGACTTTTTTTACTTAAGGAGTCCATAAGCAAAGTAAGTTTGGAAAACACTGGGCTAGCTAATAAAGAGCGACGTTTCAATACGCGTTCTGCTTATTTTATATATATATATATATATATATATAGACTCGTTTTGGGCAGATGTGCATATGTATGCCTGTGTATATCTATATAGGTGTTCGTGTGTGGTCGCTCGTTACTCGTCACTCGTGACTCGTTAAAAGCAGATAACGCCTTAGAGAAGAGAACAAACGAATACCGAGGCAAACCCCCTCCTACTTGCCTGGACACAGTTGAGAGGGTAAAATCCGATATCAACATGGTAGAAGATGTACGTCCAATGCCAGCAATGGCCAAGAGAGGGAAACTCTTTACAAAAAACCGCATACCAAGACGGCTCGGGTCCCCGCGGTATGGACACGAAAGGGGAGCCGTCACGTCACGTGTGAGACTCAGGTTCCTTTGGCCTCGACTACCATGCGAGAGTTTTGGTAAGGTCCATGCCCTCAGCGAGTGAGAGCCTTGTGACTGGCAAATGATACATTTTTTTTAGTATTATTACATTATTCAGCAATTATAAATTAATATTCATCTAATGCTTAGGTATATTTTTTTATTGAGGAAAATAGTGAAACGCAATAGAAACAAAGTAAATAATTATAATAAAAAATATAACGTTACTGAAATATATACTAAATTTAATACTTGTATTGTTCAGTCAAAAGTGGTTAAAAATCTTTTAAAAAATGAGATATATCCTTGCCCTCCATCTGCAGCAGAATAAAACCATTCAAAGTTCATCACAGAAGCAAGCGCCCGGACGCGCCAGGGCACATTTCATTTTTATTATTGTATCTCCTTTTTTTTATTTTAGATAAGCCAAGTAGCTTTTGTTGGTGTAAAATATTAACTAAAGTTTTTGAAAAAAAGAAACCGCTGGAATAATGTTATTTTTCAGCAGGGGCGTTAGACGGCGGCGGTGGTAGGGGCGCTTTTTTCCCCGGGCCACCTTCATTTATCTCCTTTACGTTCGCATATTTCATATTGAAAAGCATTATACCTGAAGGCAGTCGAGTATAACACAATCGGGCACCGGAGCCTAAGTTGGTGCAAAAAAAAAATATAAATAGGTATAGCCCGAAAAATAAAAACGGGAGGGCATCCCCAACCCCCGGCTTTTTTTCCACAATTTTTGCCCCCGCATTCTGACCATAAATAATTTTCCGCAATTTTTGCACGGCAGTGTTTTTCACTTGCGGTGGTCCTGTTGCCAGTGCGGCCCTGGCCAGATATCTCGCTCGTGAATAAATGGCTTATATTTCTTTCAAATGTTGGACCCTTTGGAATGTGGGACCCCATATACACATTTCATGGGGGTGTGAGGCGGCGGTGGGGGAGGGTGGTCGTGG
The DNA here is from genome assembly GCA_022495035.1 of Philopotamus ludificatus. Taxonomy (NCBI): domain Eukaryota; kingdom Metazoa; phylum Arthropoda; class Insecta; order Trichoptera; family Philopotamidae; genus Philopotamus; species Philopotamus ludificatus. Next base: position 74,989 of record JAGXCT010034111.1, read on the forward strand.
TTGCTTTTCGCTTCAACGCATTTCACATGAGCCATATCGTGAGCGTCTTCGCGATTTTAACCCATTACCCCATTTTGATATTTTGGAAATGTACAGAAAAATCCACTGAAGATCAAGACGCATATTTAATCACTTATTCAAGTTTTGCTCCACCCTAAAACGTTAGAAACATCATTTAATATTTAGTGACTCTATATAATCCCATAACAGTATTAAACGACCCAAAAAGTATAACACAAGAAACATTTTAGATGCAGTCCATAATACTTTCAAGCATATATAATAAAACAAAAAAAACAGTGGTTTACAATCATTTTGAAGTAAATGGCATTTTGAGATATTTTTATTAAACCATTTTGCCTTGTGTTCCAATATTGGAACATTTGGTTTTTTATCACTACTCCGATATTCATTGACAAATATAAATTAAGATTGCATCAATCGATAGCTGGCATGTTTGAGAATCATCTAGTTCAATAAGTTTTCAAGTTTGAACTTGTAGGAGGGAGCAGTGGTTTATTAAACTTATAGTCACTTTTATATAAGTAATTTTTATATAATGATTGTTGTAGATTCTTTATATTTATTATTGATATTGAAATAAACTGTTTATTTTATATAAGTTTTTCAAAATTTTGAAAAAATCAAACAAATAATACAATAAGGAATAGGAAAATATCTCGTTTTCTGTACAATTATGTTTTATTTAAATTAGGCCAAAATTGGCTTAACAATAGTAGCGGCTCGTGTGTAAAATATTTGGGGGCGCTGCGGAAGATTAAAAATTAAAAAGAGTATAGTTAAAAAGTGACGTTTGTCGTACGTATGAGTATGGACAGCGCGGGACTGCTTCGAACTGCAGCGCAACACAGCGCTTAGCGACAAGACCCCCCCCCCCCGCAACACGTTGCCGTCCAGTATCCATCTAATACACTAAAGTGGTTGCGCTATTTTTATTTTAATTTATTACTCAACTATGCAAAAACATACAAATGTAAAATAAATAAAAATAATGTTTTTTTTATAACTTTGATTAGAATTATTAGAACAATTTTAGTCATTGCAGATTTATACTCTTATTATATTTTAAAAATAATAAGGTTGGGTTAGGTTTAATTTTAACCTAACCCAACCAACATTTAGCCTGGGGGCCGCATGGTTTCATGTAATAATAATCCAAGCTAACATGCTCGTGTATCCATCTGTGGTCAAATATTAGAATTACATTGTGCATCGTTATCAGAAAAAAAATGCCATATGGCTCTCACGCCAAAAGGCGTGAACGGCTCATAAACGCTTGGCTACAAAATCACGCCAAAAGGCGTGAACGGCTCATAAAGTGTTAACCTGATTTCATTGATGTCTCTCCTCGTTTTAACCATTAAAACGTGTTTCAACGTCATTTTTAAATGCATCTAATAAATAGTTATGGAAAATTTATTTTTGATTGATTGGAACAATTATAGGAAGGACTGCCGCACACGTTGTAGCGAACCGCTCTATAGCAAGTACCGCAATACAGTGGCGAATAGTGATCTTTTGGGATCTGATACTAATAAAATTTTAGTGGCCTTAATATTCTTAGTAACAAACATAAATATCAGAAGAAAAATTTATATATTGCTATAAACTGTTGGATATTCTTTAATTGCTTTATTAAAAATAATTGATGCCTTTGGCATTTTCTTTGAATGAATAAACAATTGATTTCGTCACTTATTTCTTATAGTCAAACCGTATAAATTTTATTTAAATATTAGATTAGAAACAACGAAACATTCGTTTTTATTTGAATTTACAGTTAATTAAATATATTTGACTTTTTGTCATTTATTTTTTAATCCGTCGTAAAAGAGAAAACAAAGGTAAATTCTATAAAATAATGAAACAGGTCCTAGGGCCTCTTTGGGGTCCTTAATAATCGGGGGCCTTTATGGGGCCTCAAATATAATATACATATGAAATACAACAACACCGTCAAAAATTTTATTGGTCTAAGTTTAAAAGTTTTTATAGCTTAGATTAATAATATTTTAATTTATTATTTATAGATTGAATTTAACGCGAGTTTATTTTTTCCCTTTATCTTAGGTTTATATTTAACCCTAACCTCATATCTTGATAAATTATGCCATTTTGATTGTTGATTATGCCAAAAAATTGAGAATTATAATAAAACTTAAAAAAAAAGTATTGTAAAATAATAGGTTGAGTCGTAAATAACTTCCGATTCAGCTTCTATTGTTTAGATTTACTCGGAGTCAGTCACCTGACAAGGGGGTTTTTGTTTTCACTAGATAGATAAGTGGCCTGTCAGTCATTCGACAATTATTTAGTGTGGCGACGTTACAATGGTGTTATTTCGAACCCTTAAAATGGAGAATCAAAAAGTGCATATTCGTCACGCGATCTCAAACAAGGCAATAGTGCTAGAGCGAAGGCTGAAAAGATATGCAGTGTATACGGTGAAAGCCTGAAAACCGATCGGTTAGAAATTGGTTTGTGTCTTTGAAAGATGAGCGAAGGGCGAGTCGCCCTTTCGACTTCGATGATTATATTTAAAATGCAATATTGAAACAAAATCTACGTCAAATTACTCGGCAGTTAGCAAAGAGACTCAATACCACACAATCTTCAGTTTATGGCCACCTGAAAAAATTGGGGAAAGTCTGTATGTTAGGCATGTGGGTACCACATAATCTCAGTGACCAAAATAAGGCACGACAATAACACGACATAAAATCGAAATCCTATTTTGGACAGGACAATAACATGGCAAGAAACCTTTATTATGTATATGATAAGATCGTCGAGGATTATACCACCACGAGCTGATGGAGCGCAACGAAACGATTACTGCCGATGCATACGTTCAGTAGCTGCAAGCAGATCTCTTTCCAAGAGTTTATGAAAAACTACCGGAAAAGGGTCCTGCACTCGTCAATCGAAAATGCGTTACCCTGTTAATACTATAACGCCAGACTACACACGGCAAAAGTGACTCAAGAAAAAATCTGGAGCTCAACTGTTTGTCACATCCACTCTTACTCTTCAGATATTGCTCCTACGGATTACCACTTTTTCTGCTTCTTATAGATTTTTTTTAATGAAAAAACTTTCATTATTGATGAGCAAGTCAATCAGGCCCTCGATACTTTTTTTCAGTTTTCACCCACCAAATTTTATGTGGAGGGGTTCTATAAGCTGCCAATTAAATATAATAAGTTATATTCAACAGCGGTGAATACATTATAAATTAATATTATTTATGACTCAATCTAATATAAAATATTTAGATTAAAACCTAATTAATTTTATTGGATAATTATTTTTTTCCGAACCCTGATTATATTATTAAAACTTCAGACTTAGACTTATTCAACGCAAAATATTCAAAAATTAAAATATATTTAAATGTAAGCGTGAGTTTGAGAGCCGCTGTACTCTTTATACATTTCTATGTCTTCTTTTACGAAATAGCATCCTTACTTTGGTCACCCAGAAAAGTTTACAGCGGTATAAAACAGTTTGGAAGCAGCTTCCACACACGAGTGCGCATCTCCGCACAGCGCCGCCGTACGTTTCCCAAATGGCGATGCTTCCGAGTTTTCAGCACTTTGGCGTCATTCTCCTTCTCCTCCGATCCCCGTTCGCTAACAGATAGCGATCATTGAATTTAAAAATAATATCCACCCGAAGCGTTGCGACAATGACGACACACGTGTGATCCAATTTAAACTATGACGAGGCGTATGATCGAAATTGTCTTGATCCCAACTCACTACCATTCAGTACGCTCTTTCAAATTGAATCGGAAAACATAAAAGAGTGGGGGTAGGGTAACGTCGAATTCGGCTAATGAAAAGTCTAGAAGAGCTCTTGCGATAGGATCTGCGCCGTATTGCGTACGTCTCTGGATTTGAATTTGCGTGATTTTTAATATGTAAAAGGACCGGCACATGCCTACCCCAGATACACTACAGATGTGAAACGTTGAAATATGTCTGTTGCCATCGTGTGTGACACACAAAAAATCTGGGTTAACATGGTGTGTACATATTGAAATCCAAAAATCTGTAGCATAGCACAGTGACGTCATGGCAGGGTGTGGTCCAACTAATACTAGGTATTCGAGGAATACAAAACAACATTTAAGACTAAAAAATAATATCACTCATGCGTCACCAAGTACAATTTTTCGTAAATAATGTAATAGATGCATTTTCCTTGGAACTGAAAAATAAATATTGAAAAAGGCATGGAAAATTATTAGCTTTCATCTAAACTTCATTGGAAAATGTATATCTGTTGATATTTCTGTTTAATCGTGCATTTATCTATTACTGCTTTAATAAAACATTAAATACAATAAAAATGGGATTAGATAAAAATGCCCTTACCAGAATTTCGTAAATAATAAATTTATGGTGCACTATGGGTGCAAAAAAATCAATAAAGACTACTGCCCGATATAGATTAATGGAATAATTGATTTAAAGAGTATGAGTAGGTCTAATTTTACATTATTTATAGCGTTCATTATCAGGATCTTGTCTTTTTTCCTTTCAATATTATTTAATGTTAATTTTAGATTTATTAGATTAATGATTTATTTATATGTTTCTATGCCAGATAATAGTTTGGGTAATAAAGGTTTTTTAATTGCGTTTATTTGGGGTAATAATTCCTAAAATATACCTTTGCTTTTTGTCAGGGCTGTGGAGTCGGAGTCAGAGTCGGAGTCGGAGTCGTGAAAAACGAGCGACTCCGACTCCTTTCTCGTTAAAATTTAAAATACATTTTTTTTTATAATAATTATTATAATGAATGTGTATTGTGCACGAATATTAAACTTGCAGGCGTGAATTTCAGGTAGAATGTGAATTTAATAGAATCAATGCTATTTTTAAGAATAAACGCAAGTAATTAAAGTTTGATCTTGTTTTATTTTTATGACTATAACATTAAAGAATTAATTATATGCAGAGGTAGGAAAACAACCTGATAAAATTTAACTTTTTTGAGTCGGATTCGGAGTTGTGAAGTCACAGTCGTGGAGTCGGAGTCGGAGTCAGAGTCGTGTTATTTTTTAACGACTCCACAGCCCTGCTTTTTGTATATGAAAAATATGTGTTTATTTGGAATTATATAAACTCAACTTTTTTCGTTCTACTTTCTACGTACGTTTCTACGTACGTTCTACTTAAAACTATCTATAAAAAAACGCCTTAAAAGTAATTATAGATTATATAAATATAATTAAGTGAATAACAATACTACCGACACGTCTAATGGGTTAAAACAGGCATCTACAACCTATGACCCGCGAGTCACCAAGTGTCCCATTTAATAAAAGACTCACTTTAGTCCCGCAAATAAAATATAAGTAAAAAAAATACAGGAAATAGAAGTGTGTTTGATTGAAATTATACTATTCTTTCTCTTACCAAAAAGCCAATATTGGAAAGAAAATAAAGACGAAACCAATCTAAAACAATTTTAAAGCACAATGTTCACATTCATAATAAACCCGACGAAATCAATGGCAATTAAAGTTTAGAAATGATTTTAAAAGGACTATTAAAAATTAGTTCTACCATTTTTTCTGCGCTTGAATCAACTTATAGATGTGAACAAATATTTTCACACATAAAATTTAATTTAAGTATGAATAGAAGTAGATAGTTAATAAACTACCGCAAATTCATAAGGTTGTATATGACTAAAGATGACTGATTACATGACTTGACTATCATAAATTTGACTTTATTCTTAATGTCTTAATTAAAATTTTGGCAGATTTTGATCCGCAGCCAAAAAAGGTTATCTACACCTGTGTGAGAATCTAACATAGCTTTTGGTTTGTTATTACTATCCAAAATCTGTTTTTTCATTTCATTTGTTGTTTATCCTCAGCCTCGTATAACACGGTCATATGGTTAAACAAAAAGGTCATGTAATTGAAATCCGTGTTTTACGAGGTTTGATGTTTATACAAAATAGTCTTTTGCGTTTTTTAATATTCTCTATTTTTTTTATTAAACAATCGATAAAATAAACCTTTACATACCGTCTTTTTCCGAATATAAGACACTGTCTTACTTTCTTTTTTGGTTAAAATACGTGCTTGGGCTTATTATCGGGGGAGGGCTTATTTTTTCCATTAGAATAAGTAGATTTATATTCTTTCATTCAATATTTTTTTGTAGGAACATACATATGAATTTGTGAATATAATATGTACATTTTACTAAAGGTACATTTTAGGTACTAAAGGTACATTTTTATGTACTAAAGGTACATTTTAGGTACTAAAGGTACATTTTTGATACTAATGGTACATTTTAAGCTACTAATGGGACATTTTAGGTACTAATGGTACATTTTTAGGTACTAAAGGTACATTTTAGGTACTAATAGGACATTTTTAGGTACTAATGGTATATTTGGGTACTAAAGGTACATTTTAGGTACTAAAGGTACTTTTTAGGTACTAAAGGTACATTTTAGATACTAATGGTACATTTTTATGTACTAAAGGTACATTTTAGGTACTAAAGGTACATTTTTGATACTAATGGTACATTTTAAGCTACTAATGGGACATTTTAGGTACTAATGGTACATTTTTAGGTACTAAAGGTACATTTTAGGTACTAATAGGACATTTTTAGGTACTAATGGTATATTTGGGTACTAAAGGTACATTTTAGGTACTAAAGGTACTTTTTAGGTACTAAAGGTACATTTTAGATACTAATGGTACATTTTTAGATAATTTAGACAATTACAAATATAAAGGTATTCTTCTGGAACATCGTCATAAATTATCAAATCCTAAATTCCGTTCTGATTTTCCTCCAAATCTATTTGCTGTTGAATAAATGGTCCTAATGCCTCATGTCCTGCAATATAGCTATCCTTAAATAAATATTTCTTGTCTAAATAGCCTTGCCGTAGTGCATTGGAAACACAACTGTCATATTATCCCATGAATTCTTCACCCAATCACAATTTCTTTTAGGCCAGTCTTCACAAAATTTCCACGTATATTTTAACTAGGGCTTATTTTCGGGTGGGGGCTTATATTACTAAAAATCCTTAAAAACACGCTAGGGCTTATTTTGTCAGCCGAATTTTTGTATTACGTATTGAGAATCGCTTCAAAAAACTTTTAAATCATCCTTTACTAGCATGAAATTCAGATGATGATTGTTCAGTTCTTTTAAATGATCCAAAATTTTTAGTGCCTTCTTTTAAATAATGTTATGTCATTTCAGATTTCTATCCATATAATAAGAGCCGTTTTCAATTTTTCTTTTATTACTGAGCGTGTAGGTGCAGTATTTTTCTTACGGATAGACATTTTTTTTCTAAATCGTGTTATATAAAGCGTGTTATACCAAAAACTCCACTAATTATCAACCGCGTTGTATTAATATAAACCTGTGTTATGTAGCAAATGTGTACATTTATTATTATCCAGCCATAAAATCTGCAGCTCTTGTTAAGCTTTAAAAGCTCGTTCAAGGTTAGGATCATAAGTGAGAAAATTATGTTTGATACTTCTAGCAAATTGCCTTAGAGAACCAAAGCAGATGTGAACTATTAAATTTAATAATAAATACCAGGACGTAACAACTATAACAGCAAATCGTAACAAATAACTCTTGTAGAATTATATAATTTCTTCTTTTCAGTGGACTGTTCTTTAAAAATCGTGTAAAAAAAATAATTATTATAAAAATAAACGTATGTATTGATTTCCCGTCTAGTTCAGTAATTAACAACAGATCCCTTCCGATATGAATCGCCGCCATACCGTATTTTATAAAGCTGGAATTAAATTTTCCAAGAATTCACAGTCCTACACATGAACAGTTTTCGTAGAATTTATTAATTATTCTATCAGCAATTCAAGTACACAACAAATGGAAATTAATCTTAATTGCTGCTAACGCCAGAAAGTCCAGACGAGAATTACATCAACAAAGGTCAGAAATACAATAGCAAAATAATACCGGAATCTAATAACAATGTTGAAATAACATAACTGGTCCTTAAAGAGATCGTAATTCAACGAAAATAAAAATAAATTTATTATAAATGTTCGGGTTCTTAGCGATTGATGAAAACTCGCAAAATTTTATGGCGTCGACTGTCTTTTCTATCCGATTATTTTTTAAATGTTGATATCTTGTATCTCTAAGATTTAGATTTAATCATCAATGTTTTTTTTAAATACAGTCGATTGCATTTTATTTATTTTGTAAATTAGTTAGAACGTTATTTTATGAAAACAACGTTTACTCTATTACAGTAGTTAGCTAGTATTAATCGGATTAATTACAATACATGTCGTTAAAGCAGTGCTCCATAACCTTTTATCTTCCACGCACATCGAGATTTAATCCGAAATTTCATAGTCATTTGATATTTGTTGTAGAGAAATATAAATCAATTATACAACTATGTTTTTTGTAAACTGAATAGGTTGTGATTTAAAATTATTTGGCATAATTAAAATAACTTTTAAATGTGTCAAATGAAAGTACATTATTTTAAATAAAATTGTTTTGTCTTTACATATCTTTAACGATTAATCTGTCGAGTTCGAGATATTCAGTGGTGATAATTTTAAATATCAGACTCACCGAATCCAGTTCTCCCAACTAGTCTTTATTCCTACCTTTGCATCGTTATGAGCTCTCCTCTCTCCTCTGTTCTTTGGAAATAATTTATACGTTAGCTTAAACTACGATTTGAACACTTTTGTTATTTAACTGCCAGACCTACCTCTGAATGTAGGCGCCAAGAGCTGTTCACCCCAAGAAGTCCATCTCCATCCATCACAATTAGGACATTTTACGACAACCACACAATTCACACACTGCATCCTAAGAAATAATTTTTTTTTTCTGCTTTTGTCTAGACATGAGACTGATCTCTTTCTGAGAAAGATTATTACTGGTAACGAATAGCGGGTGCAGGAATTTAATAGTGCTACAGGATCTACCTTATTCACCTGATATTGCGCCTTCAAATAATCATATTTTTAAATCTTGAGAGCACTCACTTGGAAATAGAATATTTATTTTAGTAAGAGGCGTAAAAAACACTTATATTTGTTTTAATTATATATTTTTTTTAACAATTTTACAATAGAAGAATCAAAAAATTACTCGAATAACTAACGTTAAAAATTATAACGTTTTACTGGGTTATCTTATATTTAGGATACCAACTCCATTATTAAGAAACTACATCATCTGAGCTTAACCCTTTCAATGCGGCGGGTCTAAACACGATTCTGCATCTGAGTGCGGCACCGTTTAGACCAAATTATTTTTTTGGCGAGGTAAATTTGTATTCACCGTTTACCGCTATATTCGACCATTTTCCTTTAAGAGATTTATGCAAATATGTTGATTAGGATATGTTCTTCCATCTCTATTAAAAAAATAAACTCGATTCGCTTTATTTTCGTAATAATAAATCGAACAAAATATCAATTGCTCAAACAGAGATTAAGTGAGAAAAAAATGGGAATGCGAATCAAAATCAAAAATGCGAAATGCAATTTTATTATACCATTACATCCGTACACGTGTATGTGGAACATAAAGTACATGGAACACCCATAACAACCCCTGAGCCGAGATACGTCACCGATACTACTGCAAAGATTTGAATGAGACACCACGCGCGATTTGAATCGTTACTATTCATATTTATATATTACATGGTTCCTATAAATTTCTTGTGATATGTTTTATATTTATTGATAGCTGTGTTTATTAGCTGATTTTTAAAACAAACACCATCACTTAACTCGGTCTAGTTTACATGTAACGACTAGTTAAAGTTTTAAAGAATTTCGCGCATGTACGACATGCGGCCGCACCCTGGACACGATTTGTATGCGCATGTACGTCATGCGCCCCGCACTAAAAGGGTTAATCTTGCCAAAATTCGGTTTACTATAATAAAGAAATAGGGCATGACCCACCCTGTATCGTCTCTCGACATACTAATGTTCCGCGACACAGCGGTTATAAAACACCAATCTAAGAACCAGAGACCGTTTTTGTTGTCCTCTCCTTGTGATATTACAAACCAGAGTAATTAACACAGCGATTAATTATCCTGGCGCTTTAACGTTAGGTCAACAATAGTCAAATGGCATGCTGAAGTCGTTATCCACTGAGAAGTACCGTCTCAATGAGGTGTATGTGGTGGCAAATGAGATTTTAGTGTCTGTTCCGAAGAGGGACAAACTCAATTATTGTTCCCGCCACTTGAAGCAAGAGTAGCGATCAAACGTCATTTCGAGTAATGCCCTAGACTTCGTGACGTAATTACAAACATCATGCATACAATGTTTGATATTTGAATATTATTTCAACTTTGATCCGTATATTTCGGTAGATAAGTTGAATTGACTGTTGAGAGTCGCATGAGATAAAATAAAAATGGCATCGCACGGAATAACAGACGCAAGAGTAGCGTCGTTTTCATGATGGCGTCGGGGGATGGGTGGGAAAATGCGGAAAACTTATTAGTTTCCCTTTGTGCTTAAGTTTATGGAAGACAGGCCGAGATGTATTCAGGACGATTCCGAGTAATCTCGTTACCTCTGTAGGTGGATGGATGCACTCGACGGAGCAGGGGGAGAGCACTAGAAACAATGGTGACGAGAAGCAAAGCATCCATGACCCCCAGCCAGACCATTGAACTGGAAAGCATACAGATAAACTCAGACGCCAAATGCAGAATCGTACTCTGTGTCGGATACGTCTTGGATAGTGCCCTATATATCAAATAATATTGACATTTCAAGTAATTGTGCTATTATTTTTTGAATATTTTAATTTTTATTATATACTTTTACTATATAATCAATTATATATGACAATAATATAAACATTTCATTAAAAACATGATAATTATTTAATTATCAATATTATACTTAAATATGGCAAAAAAAATCAAAAGCGTCCTTTATAGGTTCAATGAAGATTTTTAACATTCGGGAGCATTGAATCATCTAGATTTACTTTCCCTCTAAGGAATTTACATTTACATTCCGCCGGAAAGTTAACCTATTTGGCTACTAAGTTTATTTGTAGTTAACTTATATTATCAAACCAATTGTATGTTACCTAGAAGCTTAGTTAGTTAAAATCTATATTTTATGAAACCCCATTTTCGCGTTTTTAAGGGAACCGATAAAAAAAATGTAATTGGGGGGAAAACGTAAATTTCGGGCACGTAAAATCAAGATTTCACTGTATTTCGCCTCGTTGAAACGGACTTCGTCTATAAAATATAAAATTATTTTTTTTAATAATAAGTCTCTGGGGTCCTCAACGATGGTGGCCTGATGCTCCAGCATGAAAGCATCCCTATAAATCCGCCAATGGGTATGTGTGTATAGTGGAAGAGACCTTTTGCCTCTAAATGTATCATAAAAATATTTTTGTAGGTATTTGGTGAGTTAAAATTGACCAGTATCGTGGTTTGACCCTGGAGGGAATATTAGTGTGCCATTCCTTTGCAACATTAGATTTCTACCAAATCAGTATAAAGTTTTTTTACAAATACACCCTTTTACTACAAAACTTTTTGCAAATCAAATACAACTTTCTTTCCGTTTCTTCAGAAATGTAAAAAACGGGTTCGACTATATTTATGTAGTACCCCGAATTTACGTTTTTCCGTTAACTGTTTTTTATAAGTTTTTTAAAAAATGTAAAAACAGGTTCCACTGTATTTACTACCGCGATACTAACCCTGAATTTACATTTTCCTACTAATTAGGTTTTTTTGACAGTATAGAAATTAAAAAAATCACTTTCTCGATGTTAGGCACATCGACACCCATTACCTCCGCACGTTTTATAAAAAAATATATTTATGTTGGTAGTTTGGGGTAGTTTGGGGTAGTTGGAATTAATTATTTTAACGCTATCTATCCCGCGTTGAATAAATATTAATAAAACAAATAATATTTATTTCAATCCAACTGAAATAATATTAACAATTAACCTGTGTCGTGGTTCGACATTGGGGAAATATTAGTTGCATCTTTATAGTCTTTAAAATGTTTATCAAAATCTTTATCAAACCTTTAAATGGATGAATGGCGCTTTGGATTCTTTCTGTCGTGCCATTTAACCATCGTAGTTAAATAAATATTAAAATAAATTAATTTGTTTAACTAATTTTTAAAAGGGTAAATTTGATTTGCAAATAGTTGTATTTGATTTGTAAAAGTATGAATTTAATTTGCAAAGACAGACAACACGACAATAGTCAAAATAGAGTCGATTTCGTCGGAAAAGTTTTCGGTGCTATGAGCAGAACAGGTCTGTTTACTCTCCCCAGACCTATTGAACTTATATGGGTAGTATATAATAAAAATCTCTTAAAAACTGGAAAAGCAGATTTAAAATAGCGGGTAAGTTATTTTTAAATCTTAGATATGCGAACGATACGACATTGATAGCCACCAATGAAAAATAAATGTCCGATCTGTTCATAAATGTTATCAACATTACTAAAACTAAGCTGATGATCGTCGACACGAGTAATCAGCTATTCAGATCTGTTAATCTTCGTCTCCGTATCTGGAAAGGGTTGAAGGGTTTCTTTATCTCGGATCACTACTTACGAGTAACGGAAATTGTGAGCCGGAGATAAGAAGGCGGAAAGAGATGACTAAAATGCGATGACAAAGCTATCAACTATTTGGAAAAACAGGAGGATATCCAAATAGACAAAAAAACGTTAAGTTCAGAGTCTGCTATTCTCAATTTTTAATTACGGCGTAGAAACCTGGACCATAAAAAAAAATATGAAAAAGAAAAATGACGCCTTTACGCACAAACGTGTCTGTCCTAAAAGAAATAGGGAACTACAACTTTCGACCAAATGTCTCAAAAGGATTCTTCGATACTTAGGGTATCTCGCCAAAAGTAACGATAGTATAGAAAGCTCGTCGTGCACAATGCAGAGAATCCTGGAGAGACAAAATCAGACATGGGGGTGCCGACTAAAGAACAAGATTTGGGTAAATAGCGGTTGGGATTTTTCTGTTATGCTATCCATCTGTTAAGGGGGCGCGACAGTAGTACCAAAAATGGTAATCCGTCGCTGCCTCCAATGTTAAGGCACCCGAGCTCGCGTATCAAAAGGTACACGACCACTGGCGCCAAAACGTTCGATCGTCCGGTAGCTGACGATCGCTTCGAAGATCGAGATCAAAGTGAAAACACGCTTTGTTTTGATGATGATGTTTATTGAAGAATTGCAGGTTTGGTCAGTTCGATGATAGATGTTACGGAAATATCCCAGAGACGAATCTCCAGTACGAGATGATGATAAGGATCCCAGAGACGTATCTTCGGTACGAGATGATGATA
>JAGXCT010034112.1:1545-40063 GCA_022495035.1 Philopotamus ludificatus
GTCAGAAATCCTCAGAAATGAGGGATTAATAGAATATATATATATACTATAAAGATCACTTCAAGGAAATCAAGGTATCAATTGTATTAATAAAAGTATTAAAATATTTATTACGAATCTTGACATCTTCACTAAAGATTCGGGAAATAAAATCTCATAACCCTCCTCCTCCTTTTCAAGTGACGCCACTAACTTGATCCACGGGCTAGTATTTAAAAAAAAAAAAAAACAATAATTAGAACCATTTATCAAAAAGGTTCGACATGACTGATATAGTGCAATACATATGTAATGTAATTGGCTTTAACAAGCAGGCAAGAAAATCTTAAAATATCTTACTTTTTTCATATTATTTTTTTAATTACAGTGTTTTCCCGCTATTTGTTTCCCAAAATCTACGTTTTCCCTCGAATTACGTTATTTTTTGTATCAGTCCCTTCAAAAACGTTAAAACGGGGGGTTTAGGTAAATTGAAAAGCCGCACAAAAAAAATCGCACGAAAAAAGAGAGCACAAAAACAGATTTAGCCATATTTAAAAAGTATATTTTTGTCGTTATTTATTTTGTATTATTATATCCAAACCATTAATAAAAAATAATATGTTTTGTAAGTATCTATTTTGACATTTTAGATATGATATTGACATTCTAAAGCTTTATTATCATTTCGCAACATCTTTAAATTGCAAATAAAAATATAACCAAATGCCCATTTTTTAATAATATGCAATTTTATGCTAAAAATATATATTTATAATTAAATCGTTATAAATAAAACAGTTAGTTTTAACGTACGTTATTAAATAATGACGACACTATAAATAATATCAATTCAACTGTTATTATTATTTATTTTAGCACAATTCGTTTTGTGCGCGTATCGAATGTTATTTAATTAAATATTAAATATGTTACGACGCCCGCCAGTCTCCTCTTTGAAAAATTTCTGGTGTATAGATTGTAGTTTGGTATTTTTTTAAGGAATCCCTTTTTATTTCCTTTTTCCAATAATATTCCAACATATCTCCTCAATTTATTTTTTTAATTTATTTTCAATCAAAAATCTTCCATCTGGCGTCTCGCTCGCGCCCGCATAGCGCCGTCTCTCTCGCGCGCGCTGCTCCCACACACGATACAACAAATTTATTCACTTTAGGTAAACTTGGACCTCTCGATTTTTTTTTTTTTTATTAATTTTTTCCACATTTTTATAGTGACCCTAAGGACCCTAAAAGGGTATGCGAGACCATCTCTCATCCGTGTCATCTTTTTTCTTTATATTATATCGAAGTGGATAATATAATAGATCGGTACGAACCTGTTTTTTGTTGTAGATTCGGCGCAGAATTACGCAAGGGGCGCACAGTGGGCGGATACATGAATTCTAATGCCAAAAATGATTTTTACAAAAATTCAATTGCAAAAAAAATAATAGCAAATAATAAATAAGATTTTAAAGTTTAATAAGTCACTGTTTTATAAATATTAGTTTATTTTATTTGGTTATATTAGGTTCTATATTTTACTATTATCAAAAAATGAAATATTCGTAGGTTTTATTATTTAAATTTGTATACTTTTATTGTAAAAAAATCGTAAATCGTAGTATTAAATTCAATACATAGAAACAATATATTCTTTATAGATGGAAATAAAACAAGTATCACTTTAGTGCATTTTTAATCACGCTGGGAAAAAAATAGCATGCGATATATTTGCGGAGCATTGAATATATCTTTACTAGTTTTGGTTTTAGAATAATTAACAACTTTTTTTAAATATATTATGAAATATTGCATTTTTTATAATGACATAATTTTAAATTTTCATAATTGTTATAATGAAATATTTTTAATTATTATTATAACATTATTTAGAAATATATTTTTATTTTTTATCGTTTAATATGTAAGAATGTATCATCGCCCATATTCATTACAAATTTCATAATTAAAATACAAAAGAAATTACAGATTTTTGTCAGAAGAATTCATGATTCCGCCCACTGTGGGGCGACATGCCATTTTGGGATCTCCTATTTTCACATTGCATTTAATCACGTGATTAATATATGTTTTTTTTTAAGATTTAAATGTGGCACGTCGTTGAATGACATTCGAATGACTTGTCACCGATTGTGACATGTTGTCAATCGTTATCGCACCGCGGATCGAAATTTTTGCAAGTTTTCAGCAAAAAACCGATATGTATGAATATGTAAATATGTCAATTTTGCAAACGTTTTCTAAATTTTTGCCAGCGCTTTCTCTCCCGAACGCTGCTGGACACCGATTGGAATTATTATTTTTTTTGCGCGTTATTTGTCTGACATAAGTGTAAAAAAGCGAATTATACAAACCGGTCCACTTGCTGAACATATTCTTTCAATTTTTTTATTTCAGCCATCATTGTAGAAAGTTATTTCTGCAGACACGGCAAAGCGTTGTCAATGATTTTTCTAATGAAAAAAAAGGTCATCCGAGGTGTCGGGGTGTCGGTGTCGAGCGTGTGTGGCTCTCTTTGTCCGGTACTGTTTAATTACGTCACGTGTACAAACACAGGTACGAGTCCTACGGTGCGATACAATCCCGGTATGCAATGTCAGTCGACACGTAGGTATTATTATTTTTTGAAAGCCCAAATATTCAAAACCGACCCACAATGACGGAGCGAAAATGTAAAATGAATTATAACAAAAAAAAAAACGAACATAGTCGATTTTTTATCCGAAGTATGAGCTGCGACTAAGCAAAGCCACACGGGGTATCATCACTCCTCGTGTTTGTATCGGTTGTGATTCGATAATGTCAGTCGTGATGCAATAAACGACGCGGCCTGATTAATATAAATGCTTATTTTGATAATGGTATAAGTCCATCAACCGTAAATTATTTTTAATTTCGACATATTTTTGAGCCATAATTTATTCTTAATTAATTTTATTTTGTTATAAATTACAAATACACGTACATTTCTAAAGCATACATTTATTTGAACATAACTAATTTTACGGGGCCTGTGTGCGCCGCACGATATAGCCATATGGACGATGCGCCCCTGAGTGTCAAAAGTCAGTGTCATGTTATGACCAATACGATTGATAATTTCTTCTCTATCACTTGCATCTCAATTCTCATAAATTCTACAATAAAAAAAATAATTTAAAGAAAAATAATTAATTTAATCGTTTTTTTCATTTTAATAATGTTTAATAAATTAATATTATATATTTTTTAATTTGTCCCCAATTGGCGCACCTAATCTTCCGGCGCTTGTGTGCGCCGCACAATCTGGCCATATGGACGGCGCGTCTCTGGATTGGTAATAAAACCCGGAATACATGAACCATATTCTAATCATTCAATTTACATTATCGACATTTTTAAAGCGTTTAAAAAGGAATAGTTTCTTCTCTTCAAGTTAATAGTTGAGATAAAACAACTAAACGTTTATAGATCGCGCTATTTATTAACAATGATAAATTTGCAATTAGTTCAAACATTTATACAAAAAAATTCTCTATGATTGATGAAGTATTATTTACTTTATTTAGTACCAAGCTTGAGTTGCTGCTTATCTCACATTTAATTGAATCAAGTGAACATCTTCGTTACATAGGGTTTAAAGAAGACCAGTACGGTGATGTCGGTTCTTTAAATAAATACTGCCTTGATGGATTAAAGAACTGAAGAAGCAAAATATGTTTTCATTTTGGATAAGTAGGAGAATTTTTGTGTTAACATGTGTTTTTTTTAAAAAAATGTCTCACTTAGCTCTGAAGATCCTTCTATATATCTCTTCTGGCTAATCCAAGTCCATTCTTTAGCTTTTCCAAGTTCGTTTAGGTACCAATTCCATATTCTTGAAAGAGTTTCAATGTAGATTTTCCTTTTTCGAAACATTTTTTTTTTCTTCAGTCGGCACCCTCGTGTTTGAGGATCGTGACTATTCTTGTTCCGAATCTTCTTGAATTTGTCTCTCCGGGATTCTCTGCATTCTGTATCTCACATTGCAGCTACTACAGTGGAGCCCGTGGCATTCTCCACTTGGTCGCTCCAGCGGATGGGCTATCGTTTCTTTTAGCGAGATGTCCAAAATGTGTGTATGGTATTCTCAGCAGACCAGCACCATATTTGAATGGCGTCAATTTTCTTTTTCTTGTTCTCCTTTATGGTCCAGGTTTCCCCGCCGTAGTTAAAAATTGAGAATACCGGAATATTTTTAAAATCTATTAATTAAATTCATTCACGGATAATCCGCCTGCGGATAATCGGGAGTGTACGTCTGGTGTGTTTGAAAAGGCTAAATAATGGCAATCAATGTTGTTATATATTATTTAATGTTGATTTTAAGAGCGCCCAAATTTTTCGGCGCCTGTGTGCGCCGCACAATTCGGCGCATATTTGATTGAGATTTGTTTGAATGGAACAAAATTAATGTTGATAATTAAATACTGATTATAGTCGTAAATCATATTTACATTATATTTTCGAGCCGATTGTGAATGTTGTCTCCCTAATTTATATTGTGCACGGCTCGATTGTACCCCTGTGCCACGGACCCGCATCTTCATATCTCAGAAATTTTAAAATGAAACTCGGCCCCGGGAATAAAATACATGTAAATTGAAGAAGGTACAAATAAAACAGGTGAAACGTAAAGACATAAAACGAAAATATGATTTTTTCGCCTCCCTCCTTCTTGGACAGAAACCAATCACGATACACAAATGACTTATTGTTCCAGCCGGGGCCCCGATCCGGCCACCAGACAATCGAGCCCCGGTGCAATATTGCGCCCGAGTAACCGGGAAAAGGTCAAAAAACCAAATTGGATTCGAAAAACACGACAATTCCGCGATCGACTCCGCCGAGGGGACTGGGGCCCCATAAGTGCGCATGCGCAGCCGCGCACGAGTCATAAACCTGTACCGGTGCATACTTGTAAATATCAAACTTGATCAAATATGAATAATTATTATTGCGGGCCGCCGTTGTTGCCTTGAACCTTGCGATTTGTTCGGACGACGATAACCCATTCGACGCCGGCGATAATGGCCCGCATATACGTCGAAGGCGTCGGACGGGGCCGTGCGGTAGATTTTCTCGGTATGAGTCAGGACTTAAGCCGAATAGCCGCAGAATATACGTAAACTACTTTTATATTAAAAATATTAATAATAATATAAACTACTTTAACCCTTTCCACTCACGTCTTCTTTTAGTCGAATATGCTAGTGAAACGTGATATTGTTGAAGATTTCATCAATATCTTGACTTAAAATACTTGGGGTATATTTTCCATAATAAATAGACCCCTTCGGATGACGTGGTTGGTATCGAGCCGCCGTGACTAATCGTTTAAAAATAACGTAGGTCCTAAAAACTGCGGTCGATGTTAACTGGAGTAATAAATTAGAGATCTTCTTCCCTCTATCAAATAAATTCGCAAGAATGCACTAAAAATATTAATAGCTTATAAAAATATTTCGATATAAATATATATATGTATATAATTAGCCCTGTCGCGCAATAGCAATCCTTTCATCGTGGGAAAGACCTCCTCAGAGAGGGGTCCCCATAGAAAGAAGGAAGAGGAGCGAAAGTATCGAGACTAGACCAATTATTGGTCAACAGATTAGGGTTTTCCTTCTCAGGGTATACTGAAACAATGGTGAAATCCGTTAGAGACCAGATTTATTTATGCACACAAGGATATGTGTACACCAACATGTACATAGTTTTGCACTGTTTTGTTGGGTATTTATCAAAGTTCAATTGGGCCCCTAGTCAGCTCTATGCAGGGTTATGTTGACTGTAATATAAAAAATGTAATGAGATGCTGACCATTAATTTTAATGGTATGGTAGATAGTTGTTTCATTTCTGAAAAATCTTGGTGGCAACCTTACGGTAGGAGTTGGAATTGATAAATAGATATTCTGAATCCCTGTATAATTCGTAGGAAAGTTATACTACCGAGACAAACCACATCCTACTTGCCTGGACACAGTCGAGAGGGTAAAATCCGATACCAACATGGTAGAAGATGTACCTCCAATGCCAGCAATGGCCAAGAGAGGGAAACTCTTTACAAAAAACCGCATACTGCTGATATGCGTAAACCTCCGTACTGGATGCGAGCGAGAAAACACGGAGACGTAACGTCGTCGTTTACTCTTCACGTAGATTAATAGAAAAATTCAATATTTGATCGATATCTTCGATAAATATTCGATAAATCGATCTCGGTAAGATTTTTTTTAAATTATTGAATGGTTCGAAAAGACGAACTATGGACAAATACCTGTTTTTAATTTAATTAATTCATTATTTCCCTGTGCTCATTATTATTCGGCGCCTGTGTGCGTCGCACATTCTGGCCATATGGACGGTGCGCCCCTGGTTGCGATGTCTCACGCTCAACACACCGGCGTCCGGATGCGTATCGACAATGCGAAAAAGAACACAATCGATATTAATTGGCTACTAAAGTCGAATACGTATCTAGCGTCAATAAAATATCGGCGATACAATTCGCAAATCGATTCCTAATGGAAATTCAATTTATGATGTATGGCATATAGGCTCGCATAGAGTGCTGCGTTACTATAATTTAAATAATAAATAAATAAATATACATATAAACAGATGTAACCGGAGAATATCCCCCTAGCGATCACTCATTCGCCGATTTTAATTTTTTTCACTAAAGGGGTTGAAATTTTAAGCTCGTTTCGATGTGTGCGTATTACATAGGGGCTGATCACTTCTATACATTCAAATTAAATTTTTATGTGTTATGGCTTTTAATGCGTTATAACCAGTGTTATGGCTTGTAGGTAACATGCATATTATTTCGATAATAAAAGTTAACCGCGACTGAGCTAAGTTAGTAGTCGGATAGGTGTCTGAAAACTATGAATTTAGAGAATTCTTTATAACACTGGCCAGGGGGTATGTAAGAGGAAGAAGACCCATTTGTGTTTTACCAACCCGTGTTTTATAAAAATATTTAAAATACAAATAATCTAAATTCCAGTCAAACCAAAATAATTAAAATTAAAATTACCCAGTGTCGTGGTTTGACACTGGAGGAATGTAAGTGTGAGAGACTCATTCACCTCGCATCTTTAGAATCTTTATATGGGTGAATAACGCTTTGGAATCCCTCTGTTATGCCATCCATCCATCGTATTTTAAATTTGTAAATGGCCCGTTGTAAAAAAAGGTTGCTCACCCCTGATATATATGATTTATTTGACAATGAACGAAATATAATACAAGTACCAAAAAAATCCGTGATGGTGATTTCTTAAAGTCACATTCACCCCCTGGTCAGGAATCTAAGCTCAGGCGCGATTAATTAGACATTCATAGTAGATTATTGTTATTGATTTTATTTTTAAAATATTATAATTTAATAAAATACGCAAAAGAAAGTTATCGATTTAAGAAAAATTATCATGGATGATAAATCATTACTAAAGGCTAACTATTTGCAAAAAGCCGTACACGATTAAAGAAGAATTAATTAAGTCTCGAGTATTAAAAGTTTGTGAACAGATTTTGGGAGAGCATGGTGTTCAGAAATTTAAAGTAATTCCTATGTCTGCTAATACTATTAAGTACAGAATCGAAGATATGTCCGAAGACATTGAAAATCAGATAATAAAAATGGTGAAAAATCGGACACTTTTTTCTATATATTATGTTGAGTCATAAACAACTTCCGATTCAGATAGACAGTTTTTATTGTTTGGATTTATTCGCAGTGAGTCACCTGACAAGTGGATTTTTTTTTCGCTAGACAGATAAGTGGCCTGTCTGTCATTTGACAACTATTTAGTGTGGTGGACGTTACTGTGATGTTATTCCCAACCCTTAAAATGGAGTATCAAAAAGTGATATTGGAACAAAATCCACGTTAAACGACAAGGAAGTTGACAAAGAGACTCAATTCCTTCACAATCTACAGTTTATCGCCACCTGGAGAATTTGGGTAAAGTCAGGAAGTTGGGCGTATGGATACCACATGATCTCAGTCACTGAAATAAGTCAGATCGAATGTCTATTGCCACAAGTCTCCTCTCATGGCATAAAATTAAGCTTTTTTTTGGACAGGACCAATATTTATGACAAGAAAACTTTATTGTGTATGGTGGGATCGTCGGGGAATAATCCACCACGAGCTGGTGAAGCGGAACAAAACGATTCCTGATGATACATACGTTCAGCAGCTGTAAAGAGTTCATGAAAAACTTCTGGAAAAAAGCGTCCTGCTCGTCAATCGGAAAG
Organism: Philopotamus ludificatus; assembly: GCA_022495035.1. NCBI lineage: Eukaryota > Metazoa > Arthropoda > Insecta > Trichoptera > Philopotamidae > Philopotamus > Philopotamus ludificatus. Next base: position 9,842 of record JAGXCT010034112.1, read on the forward strand.
GCGTTATCCTGTTACACGACAACGGTAAAAGTGACTCAAGAAAAAAATCTGGGGCTCAAATGGTCTGTTTTGCCACATCTACCCTAGCTTCCAGATCTTTCTCCTAGGGACTACCACCTTTTCTGATCCTTACAGATTTTCATTATTGTTGAGCAAGTCAATCAGGCCCTCGATACTTTCTTTCAGTACAAACCCACCAAATTTTATGTGGAGGGGATCCATAAGTTCCCAATAAAATGACAGAAGGTTTAACAGTGGTGAATATATAATAGATTAATATAATTTTAACGGGATTTCAAATTATTCATTTAGTGGTCTGCGAGGTCATTAAGTTTGGCGACTCCTAATATATAAGACTTGTTACTTATAAAGAAAAAAAAAAGAATTATTATAATAATTTATTGTTGTTATAATATCGAGGGGGACATTCTGTATTCAATAGTTATATTGCAGAAATTCCGCATCCGATACAGCACCAGTCAAAATTTGCAGGCGCGCGCAACGCATCCATAAACGAATGCAAAAATGCGCGTATGCAAAAAAAAAAGGACGACCAAGAAAAAGAAGAAATTGAGAGTGAGAGAAGGAGATGAAAAAACGCGAAACAAACGGCGGCCGAGTCGGGTTTTTGTTCCTTTCCGCGTTATGCATGATTCGATTATAACAATAATAATAACGATGACGGAGAAACGCAAAATGTATGGAAAAAAGAAGCAATAAAAGAAAACCGAAAAAAAAGAAGCGGCCCCGCAAAAGCTCGCCCTCAGCACTCACTATAAATAAGAGTCGGCAGCGGCCGCAGGAGAGGAAGGAGAAGAATGAGAGACGAGAAAAAAAAGAGGAGAAGAAGACGCAGGGAATCGGATATAAAAGAAGGAATCGGTGTATAAACACAGAGAAACGATTGTTTTTAATTACCGCGCGGCGAATAAATTTATCCGGAGATCGCTCTCGGCCGATTTATGATCGGCCATTGTTGGGCGAGGGGCGGGGGCGGGGGGGAAGGTCGGGAGGGGCCGGGGGGACCCACTCGCGTATGCACATGCACTCACACACGCCACAAGGCGAAAACATCGCAACTCCTGTTTTATGGCGATCAATAATCAATAGCCGTCTCTGGGGCCCCGACAGCCAACAATTGAACAAAATTTAAGAAAACATCATCAAACTCATCATTTGTTACAAAAAATATTATTAGGGGAACCGAAAAGTAATCAAAATTTATTGAATATGGCGAATAGCATTTATTTATTAAAAAAAAAATACTTTTACTTGAAAAATTGAATAAAATTCACGGATAAAACATATCGTTATGATTCCTTAGCCTCCGTATTTGTCAGAAATGTGCCCTACAACTTATTCTTATCTCCGAAGATCAATAAAACTATAAAATAATGACATTTTGTAGGGGTGTAAGTTTTTGTGAGTGAATAATGTTTTGGTTTTTTTTGAAAAAATGCCATTTTATGGCGTTTTCTTAATATTAGGGTGACCAAAAGGTAATCAAAAACTTTTCCAAGTGCGTTTTCACTTCTCCGACATTTTTATTTTTTAGCCTTTTTACCTCTTTAAAGATCCTTTTTTGTTATTAACCAAAACAGATCCTCGAGTTGTTCGCAATACACTGTCACTGTAACGGTCTGACCAGGTTCAAGCGACTCATAGTGTATAATTCCTGAAAAATTCCAACACACACAAACAAGGACCTTATTTATTGTTAGTGATGGCCGAGGGATATCGAGTACTCAGAATAGGTACTTCTCCGGAAGAAAACCATTTTTTTTTGTACAGGATTATTGTGTAGCACCCACTTTTCATCTCCAGTTACAATTCGCTGCAAAAACGGATCGGCTTCATACCGAGACAAAAGACGCTCAGATGATACGCCATTGATCGAGCGCCGTCTCCATCAATTCATGAAGAACCCAAATTCCTTGCCTGTACAGTTTTCCTATGCGACGAAGATGATCCTGAGGTGTAGACCATGGACAGCCAATCTTCGATGATAATTCCTCAAATGTTTGACGAGGATCTGAATCCACCGTCGTCTTTAGGATATCATCATCTAATTTTTGGGGTCGTCCTTTTCGTGCGATATCTTTAAGATTCCTATTTCCATTTTTAATCATTTTAAACCAACGATGACACTTGTTCATCATCATCATAGACGCTACAGGCCTATTGTAGAGCTCTGGCCTCATCCAACACCCTTCTCCATCTTCTGATAAGTTTCAACAATGCAGTTAAGCTTTATGCTATTTAAGGTCAGATGTTTCTGGTTTTTGGTTCAGTGAAGGGATAGACGTGACAATGAGGGAACTCTTTCAGGTGAAAGCAATGCTACAATCCAGTAACTGTTTTTGTCACCGAGCTCCTATCCTTTAATTGGGATTGTTAATTAACAGAGGCTGATAATGACTGAGGAATTCCCAAAGTAGTTATATTATTTAAACCATCTTCATCGCCATAGGCGCAATAGTCCTATTGTAGAGCTCTGGCTTCATTCAACACCCTTCTCCATTTTATCCGGTCTGCCGCTACGTCGCGCTCCATCTTCCGATAAGTTTCAACGATGCAGTATTCCTCTATACACAGTCCAACCACCTTGGTCTTCCTTTCCTCCGGAGACAGGAGTCTGACCATTCTAACTACAGCTTTGACCGGTATATCCTTGTATAATCGGTACAGCTCCTTGTTGCTTTCAGTTGCTTGTAACATTCAGATACATATGTTAGGATGGACCCGGTGAGGATCTTGTAGAGCTTGACTTTGGTCTTCTTTGAGAGGAATCTCGACCGTAAATGCTTTTGAAGTCCAAAGTAGCACCGGTTTTCCAGCATGGCTCTTCTGACACTTGTTCAGTTTCACTGTGAATGAGGTTTTTTAAGAAATTTTGATTACTTTTCGGTTTCCTTAATATATTTAAAACCCCAAGCTGCATTTTCTTACTATTTCTATTGTTTTTTATTTTGCCTCAATACAAATAATAAGTTTTATGAATTAAACATAAATTCCGTATATTGTCCGTTGACGATGAAAAAGTATGATCGGTTAATTAAAATGCGGTTTAATTAATTATTCATTATTTCGTCCACTGCGCCAAGATGCAATTCCCGGTATGTATCATGTGAGCATAAAGAAATATGCGACATATAAGTATAAGCTTTTGCATTTCGACCAGTCAACATCAACCTTCGCAATTAATGCAGATTAAAGCCGACGCAATCAACTGTTTTATGCGAGACAATGTTATTCGACATTTTGGCGCAGTCGAACTAAAGTCGATTATGCAAATCGACCGATTTTAATATGTGATTTAATTGTTTATTGACGCTGTTGAGGACCACTGGCGCAGATTGTTGCCTGAATGAGTTGTGAGTGCAACAGGGATGCATAACGAGAAATTGTAAATTGCATTTTAGCAATTGATCTTAAGAAAACGCATTTAGGAATACGAATCCGATATTATTTATTTCAAATTGAACTTTGGTGCGGCGCACACAACAATAACGGCCGCACATCTTCGTTTTTCATTCGGCGGCCATTAAATTACGGCGATGGCGCTTTGTCGACATTCATTACACGGTAATGTAATAGCCACTATGTGCCAGCACTAGCTGGGTGGCTCAGCTCGTTTTTAATCTGCAAAAAAATGGCGAACGGTATCGAAATTTGGCAATAAAAAACAATTTGTAATGTGTGTCGCCAACGATGATCTAAGTTCAGAGGGTTAATGCGCTTATTGCACACAAAATAATAATATCTTAAATAAAAAATAATAAAATATTAGGTCACTAAAAAGGCAAATTTTCATAAAATCGAGAATGATATATGACGCCTTACGGCGCACTATGGGATAGGTCAGAAGTGAGCAACCTTATCGCTAGATTGTGCGGCGCACACAGGAGTCAAAAGATTAGGCGCGCCGAGAGTTATTACATTATTAAAATCTTAATTATTTTTCATAAAATGGTCTGTTTTATTGTAGAGGAGGCGGGGGGGGGGGTATAGGGGCCCCGACTAAAGTTCTGCACACAGGCGCCGGACACTATTGGTGCGCCATTGGGCTGATCATAAGAGCCTTATTTTTGGCTAAAAGTTCTCTCCAAATTTTCTTCAGAAGAAGAAAACTTTTCATCAGCCAACAATAAAGTAAGGATTCATTAGGCGATGTCAAGATACGTCAGGAACAAGTGTACCACCACAAAAAACTGATAACTGGACGCATATTATACATACTACAGTAAACCGTCCCATAACGCTCCCTGTAACGTTCGATAGTTCCTCCTAGAACGAAAAATGGTGAAAAATAGCCTCTATATCAGGGGTAAGCAATCTTTTTTTAACAACGGGTCAGCAATTTAAATATGTTGTGCGGGCCGCATATAAATAACTTATGATAATTCAAACACTGAATAATGATCTCAAACTATCTCTTATATAAATAAAAAATTAAAAAATATAACCGATCCGTCACGGCGGCTCGAAACCGCATTGTCCGAAGGGGGTCTATTTTCCATTATAAATTATAAAATCCAAGTATTTCAAGTAAAGATATTGAGAAAATCTTGACCAATATCTTGACATGATAATGATTTTATTTATTTGTGTGTTACAGCGGAACCATGTTGTTGATACCGTGTTATAGGAGGGTTTCCTGTATATTCAAATATTTATTATTATAATTACGGATGCTAACGAGGAAAAATATCGCGCCAGTGGCTACAGAAGCAAATATTTATTTTGCAATTGCGAACAACAAAGTCAATGATTATTTATAATATTTATTTTTTAGACTTTTATAAACGGGATTATGTAGGATTCGTATTAAAAGAATTATTCGAAACAAATCAAAAACTAGGAGTCCCAAATAGACCCCATCGGCACGGTTAGGTTATTGATAAATTTGGCATTGCTTCTTTGCCATTAATCGGTATATATTTGCAGATATAGACGACATAGCAATTCGCACGCAGCTTTCTAACCGTACATCATTTAACCTAGCTGTGCCAATGGGGTCTATTTGGGACCCCAAGTTTTTTTTATTTTTCTCGAATAACTCTTTAAATATAAATCCTACGTATCACAAACTTTTTGTATTTGTCTAAAAAAGTCCAAAGAATAAATATGACATTGACCTTATTTTCCACAATTGCGAGAAACGTATAATCTATATTTCCATAGATAGTTTTTCTATTCGAGTATTTTAAATGACCTTGTTCAATGTCACGAGATATATTTTATTGTCAACCTAATAAGATTTAACTATTTTTATTTAACTGTTCTAGTTCTGGGAAGGAGCACTATTGTAGGGACTCTCGAACTTGTTATAGAAGACTGCGGTAGAGTATAAAGCGTAGAGTATAAAGAGTTATAGAAGGGTTTACTAGAAGGGTAATTGTTTCACTTAATTTTAATAAAAAGGAGATTTTAGTCCCTGCGATAATTCCTCGATGGTTAATCGATAAACCGACTCAACCAAGGATTTGCCAGATCTGAACCTCTGAAACCTTAATTGGTTTATACGTGCTGTCAAAACTTCGCCATAAATTTATTTAATAGAGATAGTGGCTGTGCTGTCATTCAAGCCCTGGTCGAAAGAAAGTAGCACACAATGTCTAGTGTGTCCTAGTCATTTTCTGGTTTCAACATTTTTTCTAGTTATAAATAATACTAAGCAATAGTATTATGCAAAAAAAACTTACGGATATGCTTTCTTTGCCTTGTCTAGACACAAACTGCACTCGAACATTAGGTTCAGAGGCGTGCCGTCCAATATTGTAGAGGTGCGGCGCACCACAGAGAAACGTTTTTTAATATAGAATAATAATTTAGTAGTTCGTCTTTTCGAGCAAAATAGACTAATTGAAGTTCTGCACACAGGCGTCGGATACTGTCGGCGCCCTACTGTTTTGACATTTTACTCAACAATAATATCAATTTTAATACTCCTAAATAATGCTAAACCAGGGCGCGCCGTCTATATGGTCAAATTGTGTGACGCACACAGGCACCGGAAGGTTAGGTGCGTGGGATACAGTCGGCGCGCCACTATGCTTATCAATAGTTCTAAGCAAAAAAAACTTACAGACATGCTTTCTTTTATTTATTATTTATAGGCAATAAAATACGCGTTTTCTTTCGGGTCCCCCAAATATGAATTCAATTGAAAATGACACATTTTATCAATTTATCTAGTTTTCTTACATGACAAATGATGTAATCCATTATGTAATTATTCAAACCTAGATAAAATTCCATTCCATCTTTACTAAGCATGTAAGGACTGTGTGCAGAACTTTATTTAGGGTCCATATACGTCTGGTGTGCTTGAAAAGACTAACTGAGGGCAGCAATATTATTAATTAATGTCGATTTTAAGAGCACTCAAATTTTCGGCGCCTGTGTGCGCCGCACAATCTGGTCATATGGCCGGCGCGCCCTTGATACTACAGATGAATAATTAGAATATTTTAATCATTTGATACACTTATATTTCATTATGCAATTAAGCAATTTGTCAATTTTTAATCTTATTTATTGTCCATATAAGTTTTATATATTTATAGTTATTTTAAATACATGATATTTATACCATCTATTTATTGGCCATATAACATTATTTAGCCATTATTCGAACCATTTATTTTATTACCAACCTATAATGATCAAATTATTTATCACTTAGCCAAGTATCAAACCATAATTAACAATTATGTATACCAACAGATGTCTATAGTCGATGTGAATAAATTATACTGATTAATTCCAGGGGGTCTCAATATTTAAATATATCTAAATAAAAATATATATATAATTAAATATATTTTGTAATGAATATTTAATATATATATATAATGAATTGAATGTATTGTTTTAATATATATTATATATATATTTTACGTTGTAGTAAAATATTTATGATATATACATGTATTAAATTTTAAATATATCCTATATATTATGAATTAATCTTTAAATGTATAAGTGTTGATAACGTCTGATATAAGAATGCGAGAAAAGAGCAACAAGTGTCGGGGCCGAACCGCCTCGTAATAACTTAATCTGGGGAGCCGGGCGGAGCCCCGCGCCGCCCCGCCCCACTCTCGCCCTTGTTGCTGTACGCTCTCAGTACTTCAGCAAGGCTGAGAATGGCTTGGCAGGTTTGACACGCCTCGCAAGCGAATAACGCCTACCGCTCCGTACCCGCTAGTACATCGTACGGTCTCTATTTGTATGCAGGTGGTAAACTCGAAATTCGGACGGCCGACATTTAAATCTTGTAATCTTGAGGTCCTTAAACACGTGAATGTTCAACTTCACGGCATAAAAAATGGGTCTTGGATAAATAAACGTGAGAATCGGGGTAAAATCTATGAAGATACACTCCAACCATTGATTGTAATCGGAATATTATTCGGGAATTATATTTTTAGAGATTAATTATTATTTTATTTAGATTATAAATTTTGAGAGTCGCATGCGGCGAATGTCCGGCGTTTGAATTCTGCTTTTCGGGTGTTTTCTTTTTTCTTGGGGTTTTTTTTTTACCCGCGATGGACTTGTATGGACGACTGTGTTACTTGTATTCCACAGACAGGTAAATTCGAGTGTCTTTTGTTCCCGAGCCAACGGGGAAGGTGGCTGTGTTCCTCCGGCGAAGCTTTTGTCAGAGATTTGAGCAATTAATGCTGAAAATAGGACGGCTCCTTGCGGGGGGCTCGTGAAATAGATGACATATTCCATTTGCGTTACAGAACGGATGACAATGGCGTTCTGTTGAGATCTATTATACGCAGATTCGGATACAATGCGTTTAGAATTTGGGCAATTTTCGAGGGAAAAAATCAGAAGATCGATTGGACGACGTGAAATCGCCACCGAGATTGTTCGCGTGACGTTGAATACGACGTGTTAATAACAGGGAAGGGCTCACGGACCATGAAACATATTTTAAAAATATTCCGTACATCACGATACGTACAGGGCCGCGCCGTCCATATGGGCAAAATGTGCGGTGCACACAGGCGCCGAAAGATTAGGTGCGCCGAGAATCGCCAAGAGGAAAAACAATAAAAATATTAAATATTACTACATTAATATTTATTGAAATCGATATCATAATACGCTTTTTTATTGTAAAATAAATAGTGGGTCTAATTACGCGATTACTTGGTTCCGAAGCTTTTCGAATTGTATCGTTCATGATCGGGGTCGTAAGCAGAGGCGCGCCGTCCATATGGCAAGATTGTGCGGAGCACACAGGCCCCAAGAGGGAAATATTTTAAAATATAATATAACAATTTAATAAGTAATTGATCATAGTTTTTCTTTTCAAGCACACCAGACGTACATACAGCGGCGGATTCCCTAAACACTAAATTAAATTGATAACGTCAGCTATGGCATGTTTTTCAGGACCTAATGGTCATATTTTGATATAAAGAACAAAATCTAAATCTAGAGGAAGCGGATTGTCTTAGTTTGATTAACAATCATTCAACGGAAATTAGCAACGATGTATTGTTGGAATTTGAAGAAGGGCGAAAAAAGATTTTTTTTTCAGAAGAAGATGAATTTATTCAACAACCCAAGAAATTTAAAACGGTGAAGATGGATGAATATTTAAATACTATCCTGGATGGATTAGCTGGTTATGAAGCAGACTTCAATTATCGCCTTTGTACACAGTGGCGGATATAGTAATCGAGGGGCCCCAGGCGCAATTCAATTTGAGGCCCCTCATTTCAAAATATATCTTCATTACCGCTACATCCTATAATGTGCATTCTACAGGGACGTTTTTTTATTCAATTTTTCATTTTTATTGCTTCTCGATGATCGATTGGCGAGTGTAATAAATATTTATTCTTTTTAGTAAAATTCAGGGGCCCCTACAGGATAGTATGTCGAGGGTCCCAAGGCCTCGAATCGTTTTGTCTTAAGGTAGCTATGCGTCTAAATCCATGGATCATGGTATGCGGAACAGTCAGTGTATATGGTTTGAAATATGACCATTAGGGTAGCCACCTGAAAAACATGCCATAGGCGGCGTTATTCATTTGTCAATTTAGGGAATACTGCTAAATTATTAACTATTTATGTTTTGAAAAAAAAAACGTTCTGAGAGCTGAACTTTGAGGCCCCAGGCGCGCGGCTTATGCGTAAAACGTAAATCCGCCACTCAATATTATTATTCACTGCTTTTTTAACTTTCTCGTTTATTTCGCGTTTCTTTTTAAATCGCGTAAGTCCGAAATCGCGTAAGTCGAGGACTGACTGTAATTAAAAGGTTGCCGTGTTCTGATTTAGTATCTGAAACTATATCCGCGTAAATCCAGACTCGTATTCGTCATCTGGCCGCGTTGTTATGAATCGAGACTAATTTCCGTGGTATTGCGAGTCAGTGGTGCCACTGACTTTTTTATGGTCTTCCACACAAATGTAAAACAGAGAGCCGCGGCAGTGTAACACAATCTCGGCATTCCAAACTACAATTTTATTCTCCTACATTCCGGATACCAGACATACGAATAAAATGTTAAAATGAATTAATAACCAAAAAAAAAAAACAAGCACGCACACCACCGAATTATAAATTATCCTACGCCCAATATAAATATAAACAACATTTTTTATTGTGATGTTAATATCTACCTTTACATTTATATTTATGACTTAATCACATCTATCTCCTTTCCTGCCCCGGCCACAGGGAGATCGCGCGGCGACTCACGCCTCATATAACCTGACTCGTCTAAAACAAGTTTCATATGAAACACACTTTTTTACGCGGTTTTGAACTAACGCGCTAAATAAAACGTGAATAAGGTGAATAACAACGGCTAACACTGATAGCAGGTCTTATTTATCTGCTTCTAAAAAAACTGCTTGTGGTTTCAAAGCAGAAAAGGGTCAGGTGATATTATTATGTAGTAAAGCAGGGGGTTTCTACTTGTAATATTGGAGTCTTGGAGTTGCCAGTATGATAAAACACAAGGATTAGAAAATCTATGTGTACTGACGGACATCAGTGTGTGCACTGACGGAGTCCCGTCAATGATAGGTATGTCAGATGGCCCTAAAATATCACCGTATTATACACCAAGAGACACATCGAGTCTATAAAAAGGCTTACCCAAGCGAATACCAACCCGAATTCTATTATAGAAGTTATGCATAAATTAAAGTCTTTATTTAGGCTCATTGGAATCTTGCTGTGAGTAAATGTGTCAATATCTAAAACTGGGGTTGCCAATTAATGGCGAATACGCCGATATTTGAAAATTATGTTTATACTGACGGACATCAGTGGGTGTACTGACGGAGCCAAAAACTTTAGATATGATGTATGTTATGTTACCGGTTGTGAAATTTGTGAATAAAATTAGATTAAATAGACGAGAATTCAAAGAATATTGGGATTTGTTAGATATGAAATACGGTGCACTTGTCCTTCATTATGAGGAGTGCTGGATTTCCTGAGGACCGGTTTTTAATATACAGTGCACTCTCGATTATCCGGGTTAATGCTGGGGAGGATGATCACGGATAGTCGAGAAACACGGATAATCCGAATCATCAATTTTTTATTTTATTTTCGAATATAATATCATTATACACAGCACAATTTGTTAACACATTATTTTTATATTCATTGTTTATCAAGAAACACAAACCAAATGAAAATTAAAATATATTGTTTTATCATATATACGAACTTAAAAATATAAAAAGTTTACTATATTTTGAATTAAAAAAAATCTATTATTTTCATTTTGTTTTTTTTTTTTTTTTAGGAAATTTTTTTTTTTTTATCGAGCTTCTTCAATTTCCTTCAAGAAATATTCTTAAAGCTATTACATTATATTATAGTCAGTTCCCTTTGTTCAGCGTAATCGCAATGTTTCAATACAATTAAATGCCTTTTCATGACTACTGGTATCTTCTTCGCTTATAGTATTAATGTCATTTTCTTCCTCTTGAGTAACAAGAGAAACGATATTAGGATCGTCCATGCGTTCAAAGCCTGAATCATTTAAATCACGATTGAGCCACTCCTCTACGTTTGCCATATACGCGTCTTCAAAAAAAAAAAATCCAATAATCCACATTTCAGATACAAAATTTTTCTTCATTCTCTTTCGAATCAATTAAATCTGTTTCTATGTCGGGAAGAATCTTTCTCCACTTGATCAAGACAGGTATTTGCTGGTTTTACTTTGACCAAAGTTGTGCTATCCATGTATAGCATCCAATACCGTCATTTTTTTCCAAAATTGATCAGATTATCATCTTCCTCGACAAGAGTTTTCAGAAGTTTTTGACGATAAAGACGTTTCATTGATGATATAACACCTTGGTCGATGGGTTGAATCAGTGATGTAACATTAGGGGGCAAAAATTTTGTAATCGTTTGTCTTGTAATCGTCCATCGTTTGTCTTCAATATGCTTTCATTCAGTTCAAGAGAGGGTATCTAATGCAACAAGAGCGGTTTCTGTAGCAATCCTTATTTTCAAAATAATCGCACTTCTGGGACCCGTTTCTTTTTAACCAATCTTCGAAAATTTCCTGTCCATCATGCCCTTCTGACCATAATAATCGACAGGAAGTTTTCTATTTTCAGTTCCCTTAAATGATCGTAGTTTTTGATTTTCCAATCACCAAAGTTTCATTTATGAGTTCCCTGATGCATTTCCACAACATAACAGTTATTCTTTCTTTGGAGCAGTTATGTCCAGGAGCCGACTTTTCACTCATCGAAGCTAGCGTTTTTGTTGGTAACACTTCCAGTACAATGGGTTCATCTGCATTATAAATTTGATCAGATTGCAGAATTTCTCTTTGCAAATATTCTTGAGAGAAATTCGACATAGAATCCGTCCTTAGCTTCAGCATTTGAACTGAGACGTTCTTCAAACGTTAGCTGGCCAGAGAGCCCGTGTCGCTGTTTGGTCTCAAGTATTCCAGCCTGACGAGGGCGTTATTTCTTTTAAATTCGTTCTCGTGAAATGTCTTTGCTGCTTCGATGCGTTTGTACTAATTGGTATTCCCTCTGCTCGTTTTTGATTCCAAATCTTCGAATGTCGACGTTTTCATACTCTTTCTTTCCGAAGGACCTGCAGAACTATCACAATCTCTAGCAAACGCTTCTGACTTATTTTTTTTGTTTGACTATATCTCGAACAGTTTGAATACCAATTCTATATTCTTCGGAAAGTTTTGACGTGGATTCTCCATTGAATCTCAATTAATGTAAGTTTCTGTTTTATCGTACAATTTTCTTTCGTTTTTTTGTTAATCGTTCTTTCTCCATTTTTAAACGGTATAGATGTGTAGAGCCAAAATATGAATTTTTGAGATTACATATACAACAAGAAAAATAATATTACACAGAAAGAAATTGAAAATAATCAAACATACGTGTGTAATAAAAAAATCTGCTCTCTGTAAAGACACGCACTTCTTCAATGCTTGCAAGGCAAAAGCAACTGAATAAAACAAACTACGAACATTTGGAAAGGGACCGAAGATTTCGTAGACATTAGATTTTTGAACAAACAGAAGTCCGAGGCTCACAAATATGGGCAATAAATATCGAAATTAATGGCAGGGGCGACGTTTCTGCGTGTCCTATACGTATTTCGTTCAAACAGCAGCGCATATTCAAGATCATGATTCATTAATGCGTCTTATAAGCATAATAGAAAAAAATCAATCAAAATATTTTCAGGCACGGATAACCCGCAAACCGGATAATCCATGCACGGATAATCGAGAGTACACTGTATTTAGAAAATTGAAAAATAATGTTTATATTTTTTTTAACCATTACAATTTCAGAAATTTGGAAAATATGCAATTTTTAATTGTCATGTTTTTTAGGGGGTTTTTTGGAACATATACCTGCATTTTGTATGAGTTCCGTGTCTTTTTTTACGCGGTATTTTTGGCCAGGTACTTATCCCATGATTTTGTATGAGGTCTATCCCTTTTTTACGGGGTTTTAATTTAGCTGGCCAGTGTCAAAAAATTCTTAGAATTAAGGTCAACCTATTTGATTATCATTGATAATTAACCATTCAAATCATAACATATTGATGTTACCTACATGTCATGACATTATTTTAGAGACGTGCTTCATTATTAAACGGCACCTCGTCTCCTTATCCCAGTATCCATCGCTTAAAACCCATTTATCCAAGGGTCGTGAGGTTGGAAAAAAGATATACCAAAGAATAGGAAACGAGATTCCAAAGTGAGTGAAATAAAGCATGAGAGTAGTTTCAGGAGTGACAGGAAAGTTTCAAATGGATCTATTTTTAAAAGGAAATCAATGTCATAACTTGTAGGTAACATACATATTATTCCGATAACTTAAGTTAACAGCGATTAACCTAACTTAGTAATCGAATAGATTAATCCTGTGACGAAAACTATGAATTCATGGAATTCTTTATGGCACTGGCCGTACGTAAGTGGATGAGACTCATTACCTACGCACGTTTATAAATTTAAAATATTATATTTATATAGGTAATTGGCGCGTTGGAATTAATTAATTTAATCCCTTCGTTCAATATATAATAAAAATTTCAAACCAACTGAAATAATATTAAAGTTGACCTGTGTCATGACGTGTAGGTAACATATATCAGTTTGATAATGTAAGTTAACTCCTCCAGCGAAAATCTATGAATTCTGAAAATTCTTTATGATACTGGAGGGAATTGTAAGTGTGAGAGCCTCACTTTTAGAATCTTTAGGAAAATGACTATTTATTTTCAAGATGACATATTATTTCACAACAAGATCAATTATCCTTCTTTATATTCATTTATGAGGAGCAATACTATAACGAATCTTCAACTAAGAGATATAGAGAGGGGGGCGTGCCGTCCATATGGGCAGATTGTGCGGCGCACACAGGCGCCGGGAGATTAGATTAGATCTTCTTCATAAAATGTTTTTTTTATTGTAGAGGGGCTCGAGCTAAAGTTCTGCACACAGGATATTGTCGGTGCGCCACTGTAAACACCATACCAAAAATTGGGATCTAGAAGTGATTCGATGATTGGACGTGGACATTGGACAACCAAATCCAATAATATTTACGACTCATTTCCGCCGATTTGTCCCCTAAATTAATTCCCACATCCGGTATCGATATTACCTGCTACCGAAACCTGATAAATAACACACGCTCTGGCCATAAATTTAGTGAGTCACATAGAACAAATATGCGCTAAATAAATAAATGCGCAGTTCCAAGTATTTTGCATGAAACGAGATATATTACGGAGGAAGTGAAGCGACTGCAAAAAACCATCTGTATAATATAATGATTAAAATTAACATTTTATGCAGATATATTATATAAATTTATATATAAAACGTAATTAGAGAGAAAACGTAGATTCCGGGCACGTAAAAACGGGGTTTAATTGTATTTCAAGAAAATAGTTTAATTTATTATATTGATTTTTGTTTAAAAAATGAAAAGAGGAATAAAAATACAAACAGTACACCCCGGAAAAACACGAAAAATACCGACAGCCCTCCTATAACGCTTCCAATAAATCGCTGTTTTATAGAAAAAACTAATATTTTCATGGTTAAATTATGTATTTCGTATTTCGTAATTATATAATACATTACCGAGCGAAATAAAGGTCAATGTTCTTTATTTGAAAAGGCATTTTGTAGAAAACAGCAATTTAGGGAAAGCGTTATAGGAGGGATAATTGTATTAATTATTTCGTTCTTGGATCTTTCAATCCGTGAATGTTTTTTATTTTTATTTATCCTTAAATCCGAGCTTCGAACCGTTATTTTTTAGATTTCGTTCCGGATATTATTTTTGAATCGTTTTTTTATCAGGGCCTTCTACTGGAAGTGAATCCAAAAAACCCCAAAAAAACATTTTTTATTTTGAAACGAAACCCCGGAAAAGAACCTAAAATAAATAACGATTTATATCAATTTACTATACATTTTTATTAAAAATAAATCAATTAAAAAATTTACCTGAAAACGGAAAAAACTGTTATTTTCTGGAACATCATTTTTTTTAAATAATCGGAACGAAAACCGAGCCTAAATATAAATGGTTTTTTTGCCTTTCCAAGCATTATATTTAAATTTTTGTTAGTTCCTGATGTCTCCGACAACACTTTGGGTACCAACTCCATGTTCTTTTGAGAGCTTTGATGCAGATTCCTCTTTTTCACATACGAATAATCGGGAGTCTACTGTCGGTGGTGGATTTCCCTCTAGGGCCATAAAGCGCGCACCTGGGGCCTCAAAGTTCAGCTTTCAAAAGATTGGGCCCCTCGGCATTTAGGGGCCTCAGGTGGGGCCTGAATTATTCTAAAGATAATAAATATTTGTAACATTGAGATAAATTAATAAAAAAGGCGTTTCTCTTCATATTTCTTTATCCATTTCATAAATGTAAATTTTGCAAATTTTATTAAAATAAAAACTAAAATAATTTTGATTAATACCGTCTTCTTGATTGATACCATCGAGTTGAAATTGTAAATTCTTTATTTTTATTTCGCTGCAAGGTTTTTTTTCTTAATTATTTATCCAACATCATAAAGTGTTATTATGTTAGAGAGGAGGGGGCCTCAAAATTGAATTGCGCCTGGGGCCTCAAATTTAACTTAATAATATGCATAAATAAAAAATTATATACCATTTTTATAATCCAACGAGTTGAGTTGCCGCACGATCATCCTGTAGTCCTTGCTCTTTAGATCCCATACTCGAATTTGGTGGTGTCCGTACATCTCTCGAGTCTCCGTATTAAATTTCACCCCTCGATGTGGCATCTCGCCGAGCTCCGAGTCGCTAGAGGCCGCCACCATCGAGGAGCACCGAAGCAGCTCCAGCAGCCGGGCCGGCGCGGACCGCCGTTTGGCCACCACTCGGCCAGAAACAGGTTCGATGCTCGGACATTATTGAATAATGAAATTATCGGTGTTTTTAATAACCGAACGACTGCGCACGGATTTATCAATCGGATTTGTTTGAGATCCCAGAGCCCAGCGGGGAGGCTGCCGAGTGCAATACACGCTGCCTCTCTTATGGAAATTATGCGTTTTGGTATTTTTATTGCATTTCACCCGGGGAAATGTATTATTACATCGGAGTCGGTCGATTACAGTAAACGCCGGTATATGGTCAATAAGTACGCGTGTATTATTATTATTATTGACACAGATGGCGATAATAATTTAATCCATATAGCTTGAAAATGTAAATCTTTTGGCTCTCGCTGCGCGGATCTTGCGCGGCTAAAAATCCGCGCAGCGAGAAAGTTTTTTATGTTTGACTGAAAATTTAAAATTTCGTAAAAAAAAATAAGTGAAAACGCCTAGTATATATGTAAACTGAATTTTTTCCCTAATCATAAAGCCACGCAGTGAGAATTTTTTTTAATTTAATAAATAAAATTTATACACATTTTTTAAACTTTTTTATTCTACAAAAATTTTAGGAATACCGAAGAAAAGTGAAAATGGATCTATCTAGATATTTTTATGCAAATGGCATATTAAAATTACTAGAAAGACGGAGGAAAGTTGTAGCTATCGAGGGAGAATATGTATTTATTTATATTAATAATTAATTAATTAAGATAATATGATATAAATTACGTTTATTAAATTAACGATTCACGGATGATTGTTTTTGGAAACCAAAATGTATTAAATCTTTGGGAGTAGTTAGGATTACACCAATCCCTCGATTTACGCGGTAGATACGTTCCAAGAAATAAACGCGTAAATCGAGACTCTTCATAAAAATGATAGATGGGTTCAGAAAATAAAAATCAGCGTAAATCGAGACTTCGAGTTTATATAAAATAAGGGGATAGGTTCCAGAAAACCGCATAAAACGAGGCATAAAAAAAAGTTTTTGCAAGAGATGCAAAACTTACAACAATATTTGACGTACTGCACGCGCAATGGAGGGGGTTACAGACGTCTGGTCGTTGAAGTGGGAGTAATCTGATGCAATATATGCATTTGATTGATACTTGCCACAAAATATGTTTGATTTATTAAAAAAAATATTGTTTTTTCTGACCGCGTAAAAGTGAAACCGCGTAAATCGAGGGATTGGTGTATATTGGAAGAGGTTAAAGTTCGATTTATTTAAGCTGAGCTAAAATTCAATATAACACTAATTACAGAAATATTCTCGAGAGGATGAAAATTCCAATTTTTTTTTTAAATTATTATTGTATTGCTTACGGGTTTGGAATAATTGTTATTAACATTTTTTTGAAAATTGTTTCCTACTGTATTCTCTATATATACCTTAAGGCAAGACATCGGGGTCCTCGGCATTAAGGGGCCTCGGAAGGGCCCGGGAATTTTTCCAAAAAAAAAAGATATTTGTAATGTTGGAATTAGCTAATAAAAAAGAAGAAAGAAAAATTACATACATTAATGAAATAAAATTTTGTGTTTTTTCTGTCTTTTCACATAAAATGAAGTGAAGTTAAATATGCATCCAAAATATTTCAAATATTATTTACATCAGGGATTCACAAACTAAAGAATATTTGACAAAATTCACTTACTTTTCTTAGGCGATCTTCAGTTTTCAGTCAAACATCAAAACTTTCTTTTAGTAGAAGTTAATAAGATTTCTAAATCACACACAAACTTTTGCTTGTGCGAAAAGAACATTTAGGCTCTAAATCTTTTAGTGTGGAAAGAACTTTTTTTAAAATAAAAATTATTAGGAATTACAAAATAATTACTCCAGGCCAAAGATTTTATATACAGTCAGTCCTTGACTTTCGTGATTTCGGACTGAATCGATTTCGACTTACCTGATTTCGAATTTACGCGATATAAAAAAAACGCGAAAAAGAAAAGGGCTAAACGACAATTAACACTGGACCGATACTTGAAGTAGGATTTTATGTTCGCTCAATAATCGGTGCTACCAAAATGTATAAAAAGAACTACGAATTCGTGCTATTATATCTGACCCAGTTCTGGTTGACCCATATTAGAAGAGGTTAGCTAACCTGGAGGACAACAATCTAAATCATGATTGAGGCGAACGCGTCAACGCGTTTTTTTAATTATTAATATCAGTTTTTTCAGCTCGCGTACCATCGATCCACGGCACCCGAACTAAGTATTCAAATAAGACATATTCAATATGAGCGTGGATAATTCTTTAAAAGCCTCCCAATGATATATCATCGTTTGGCAATCAGATAATGTTTGTATCGTTCTCTGTTATAAATTATTGACCTCTATGATTACATTTTTTTTATGCGGACAGTTCTTCACTCTGAAATTGATGATGGGTGTTGCTGGAGAGGAAAAAAAACGGCAAGAACGACTCGCGATCGAGATTTATGGCGTTGGACGACAAAATTGGACGGCATTAGTCGAGGACTGGTCAATTAAAGAAAATGAAGTGCAGACTCGGAATTGGCAGCAAAGGTGTCCGGGAACAGCAAACTGGAATGGACGACGCAGAGCCGACGTGACCTAACCCCGACCGTCGTCTCTCATCTCTCTCGATCCGGCTGTCTTCCGTTCCAGGTGCTTACTACCACTTTCGCAATAAACAGTTCTGTTCTTTTTTTTTATGGAATCCGTCGTTTACTGCAATCGTTCATTTGCCGGCGCTGGTGGGTCTGGTCTCGGATGCCGAAGGGTGTTCGAAGGTGCTCCGGGGACATTTGATTTGTCGTATCGCAGTACGAATCTCGTGGTACAGTGTGGCTCGCCAGGCTCGCCCGGTTGTTTTGTTTGGTGCCGCTCGTGATGCGGTCGAGGTATTAAGACATTTATGAGGAGTGTAGTCTCGGCCCTCCTCCTCGATCACCGGCCGCTGGACCAGCTCCGTCCTGCTCTGCGGCTCACGCTGGGAGTCAGGGTCGGCCGTGCTGGGAGGGTCAACATTTTATTGTATCGAATTTACTGTGAATAAATTACACGGCATCAGGTGGTAGTGGTAGTGGCGGTGGTATTGGGCATCGCCGCTCGGCTTAGGACCCGACCCATCTCCGATGAAGAACGGCTCGATTTAATCGAGACCTTCGCTGCAATGTGGAAGTGGAGCGATTGAATAATTTCACGAAGAAGAAGAATGAAATTGAATATTACCTCTTGATGCATATCTCACGATGGATGCTTGGCTGCTGAGTGCTGTTGAGATTCAATGAACGAAATAATGGTATTATTATGGGATTGATTTATGAGAATTGTGATCAATTATATTAGGGAGTGTGTGCAAGAGCTTCAATTAGTTTAATTTTTCGGCGCCTGTGTGCGCCGCACAATCTGGCCATATGGACAGCACGCCGCTGAACTTAATTTTCGAATGCAGTTTATGTTCAAACACGGTTATCTATAAGGTTTTTTGCTTAAAACTATTGTTTAGCATTATTCATGAGTAGGAAAAATGATGAAACCAGGATTTGAATGCCAGCAAAACCACTAAAGCTATTAAATAAATTTATCGTAAAGTGCTGACAGCATGTATATATCGATTGAGGTTTTAGAAGTTCAAGTCTAAACAATGCATGAAAATCTGGACGATTTTATAATTTTGGTGATGACATATCGTCGAGTCAGTCTTAGATAAACCATCAAGGAATTATAGCAAAGACTCAAATCTTTATAGAAGTAGTCCTTCCTATAACGCTCCCTCCTAAAATGTAAATTTTCATGGTCAAACTACGTTGCCGCTTGAAATAAAAATGTTTAACCCTTTATAGGGCAAATTAATTATTTTGGATTTATTAATTTTTTTATTGTTATTCACAATACTTATTGTCAATTCCTGCCAAGCAAACATTTTGGATGTTGGATATTATGTATGTTATTGTAAGTAATATAAATAATGTGTAATGTGTAATGTGTAATTGGGAGAGGCCATGGTGGCCATTTATGCAAGAAAATCCAGTATAAAAAGTATCCGGCGGCCCCTGGGTAGCATTTCGTTTCTGGGTAACATGTTTTTGCCGGCCACCATGGCGCTGTGCGAACTTTAAGTGCCGGGCACATGTGGCCACCATGGCGGTAAACGTGTTAAACTAGGATGTTCTGACACAATCTGCTGATTACTTTCTCCTCATGTTCATGAAGCAATTTAAGAGAAAAACGTTTTCAAAATATAACTCAAAATTAAAAACCACTTTTTTTTCAAAAAAGAAATTGAAAAACTACAAAGAAGATGGGAAACTTCTAATTGATATTGAGTTTCTAATAATTATGAAAATTATATTAAATAAATATGAAAAAACATTTCTGTTCGGGCCCCCTACAATTGGGGGCCCCAAAGAGGGCCCCAATTCCTTATTTATTATTGTAAAGAATTTAGTTTTGTTTCTTTAATTACGACGGATTAAAAAACAAATGTTATATATGTTTTCATTATATTATTTGTATTAATTTATTAAAAGAGATAATCATTGGAAAATAATAATAAGAAACATCTATGGGGTTTAATCTGATATCCGAATAAATAGAAGATATAATTTTTTCTTAATTAACCGATCCGTCACGGCGGCTCGAAACCAACGGTGTCGGCCGATGGGGTCTATTTACTATGGAAAATAGACCCTAAACATTTTAAGTCAAGATATTGATGAATAAATATAGCGCATCGGCACGGCTAGGTTAAAAAAAAACAACTTATTCTAAAAATCGCATATTATTCTAAAAATCTATTTAACGATGCCGATCACAAGTTGTGAAGCTGAAAGAGCTATCTCTAAACTAATTTTTATAAACAAATAGTACAAATCAACTGTAAGAGATGAGAGTTTGTATTAGTTGTTGAATCATTTTATAGAACCTGACAAAAATGTGTATTTAATTATTTTTTTCTAAATACGAGGAAGATCAAGTCTTTATTACATTTCGGCTGTTATAAACCCATTTTTCGATTGTTATAAAAACGTGCGATTTTTTGACCCGTTAACCGGTTTCCGTTTAATCAGATATGCAAATTATTCACTCAAAACTATAAAAACGCCATCAAACGACGTTGACAAAATCATTGTGAAACAATAAAAAAATATATATTGTTCAAGTTTTTCTTTATTATCGTGTGACTGCAAATTGTTCTCAGAATTTTAGCATATTTTTTGCACATACAAGGTTTGATGAAAAAATATGCGGATATTTTAAAAACAATTAATCTTCTGCCAATGACGGTATTTCTGGCGAATTATTAAGGACTGAGAGGAAGAAGGCTATAAGCTTCGAAAGGCGTATACCTTCGATGTCAGTCTTTTGAAACCATATTTTAAAATGCCATCACTGATCTAGAGAAAAGCTATCTTTTAGCACAATTCTTTTTGGTAGCTACCAGTTTGTCTAGTTCTTTTCCTTCTCTTGTTTCCATTTCTGATCTTTTTCTATTCCTGTAATTACTTGTTCAAGAGTAATTCTTTAACAGTGCTTTTTGAAGTCAGCAATATGCCCTTGCTCCATCGGTTAAAATAATAAAAGAGCGTAGCTGTAGCTTAAAATGCTCACAGTGGAAAGGGTTAAAACTGCCTTTAAAATATTACATCACTAGTTATTCTGAGATGTAAGTCAGAGAATATAATAATTCTTTCTAAATTCTAACAAGACTGGGCTTATTTTTCTCTCCGTCGAATTTTTTGTCATAATTTTATTTTTTAATTATTTTTGAGGTCTTGGTCTAAAGCAGTGATTCCCAAAGTGGTACATATAAACCCCCAAGGGTCCATGTCAAGGGAAAAAAAGAATGGGGTCCACATGATCGGAGCCCATTTAGGCTGGACTACGCACAAATGAAGAACTTAAGGTGCAGTTTAGAAAAGATTATCAGCAGTTCTAGAATAAGAAAAATATTCCTGGTTAGAAAACAAAAATTGAAAATGAATTTTTATTTAGATAATCACGCAAATCAGGTATATTTTTTTGTTCTTTTTACAGTTCTTTCGATCTTAAAAATCGATCTTATAATTCTTCTTGCACCTTTTCAATGAAAAAATAATGCCCTAATGGCCCTCAATAAGCCTCATAGCTAACCTCATTGACATGTTTGAAGTACCGAGATTTTTGTGCTTTTTCAATTACCAACAGGGTAAACTTCTGGTATCTGAGTTTGTAATCAAAAAACCAGTTAGCCTGTTTTTACTTAATTTCCCCCCATGACAAGTTTTACCCTTAAAGGTGAATGTCGGAAAATTAGAGGTAAGATCTTTGAGAACCGTCCTGTTTCATCACTATCCGAGAGTGATAATTTAATTGTATACAGAAACTAACCAAACAGTGAAAAAATTAGAAGTTATACATCCAAGAAAGGAATTTGAAATCGCCTATTAAGTTGATATTTTCGTCTAAAGCAAGGTTTCCCAGAGTGTGAGCCACGGCTCCCCAAAGAGCCGCGGTGCCCTTAAAAGGGCGCCGCGAAATATTCAATTATACAAATCGGCACATTTGTTGGAATTCCCAATTCCCGAAATTTTTGGATTATCTTTTTGCGCTCGTTTTTCTTAAGAAAGTCAACAATTGAAAAAAATCTCATGTATTAAGGGAGCCGCGGAAAAATCTGATATTTTAAGGGAGCCGCAAACCGAAAAAGATTGGGAACCTCTGGTTTAAAGCATAAAAAAAATAAAGTTTTCAATATTTTTGATAAAGCAGCAAGCAAGCGACCATAAAATCCACAGTTTGTCCATTCCTGATTTAAATCAATATGTTTATATTTTTCATGTTTCGGGCGTCTGAATGCCCATAAATTGAGGCCCCCTAATACCGAAAACCCCGATGCCCTGCAATATATTTCTAAGGTAGCTACGGGCCTGATGTAATGACTCCCTTTCATGCACTCCGTTACTGAATAAGAAGTGCAATTCTATATGAAAAAAATATCTGCATCACACAAAAAAACCTGTGTTCTTGGAAGCGTATTGAATTACTTTATTTTCATGCTTTAAGCTAACTACCTGACAGTAATAAAACCCATATTGAATAGAAAAACTCAATGGGAATGTACATCATGGTTTGAATATTGTTTCAAATTATTAAAATATTTTTTTTTCATTGATGAATATTTAATCAATATCTTGAATTGAAATGATTGGGGTCTATTTTCATACATTAATTTCATACTAAATAGACCCCATCGGCCAACGCCATTGGTTTCGAGCCGCCGCACTATGGCATAGATCTTAAATTCTTCTGACAAAATATGATTCTGCATATTTCGTTCAATCTCTTGTTTGAAAAATGGTCGGCAAAAAATGAGAACAAAATTGGAAAAGAAGCCAAGAAGAAATTTGTCCAACAGCGTTTTCGTGAAGAGATGGGTTTAATTATTGATCAACCCAGACAAAATTTCAGAAATAGCATTTTTTTTTGAAAAAGCGACACAAACTACAGAGATCATTATCTCTTATCTTTCATCAATAAAAAAATCAATAGAAGTTTGGAGAATTTGCCCTCGAGATTGCGAGAATTTATGTTAGTAAGTACAATTGGTACTATATGATGTTATTCATGGAGAAAGTATCTTAAAGCACAATGCAGTATTGCCTATTGGTCAACTCTCAGAAGATGTTCAAGAGTCTCGCAAAAAAAGTTTTAAATCATTAATTATTGTTCTTTGCTGGCAAAAAACTGATCCAGGTAATGTTTGGCCTCTTCATTTGAAGTAAAGGTTTTACCGTCTAAAAAAGATTTTAGAGATCGGAACAAATAATAATCAGATGGTACCTGATCTGGAGAATATGGTGAGTGTGGCAGTATATCCCATCCAAGTTGTAAAAGCTTTTGGAGAGTTAACAAACTTGTATGAGGTCTCGCATTATCTTGATGGAACACTACACCTTTTCTATTGATCAATTCTGACCTTTTCTGTTTAAGTGAATCAATCAATTTGTCCACCTGATGACAGTACACTTGAACACAGAAGCTAAAAAAACGATTCCTTTGAAATCCCACCAAACTGATAGGATCACCTCTTTTGATGAATATCGTCTTTCGAAGTGAATGAGCCGGTTCATCTTTTTGGACTCCATGATCTCTTGAAGTGAAGTGAAGATCCGCTTAAAAAATGAATAATTTTCTTGATCTTTGAGAAGCAAATCAACTCAACGGCACAAAATTCTTTCCGTAAGTACACGAAGAACCCAAATGTCGAGTTTTGAGAATAAACCTAGGCGTTTCAAATGATCATGAACGGTCGAATTCGATTAATTTAATCTCTCAGCGATCTCATGAGCTGTTATTCGCCGGTTTGCATCAATTAATGCCTATATTGTGTCTTCATCAGCTTCAACTGGCATTCCAGAACGTGGTGCATCTTCAGCATCAAAATTTCCGGATCGAAAATTTGGAAACCAGCTTAGGTACTAGCGTTCTTTCAATACATTTTCTCCATACACATCGGATAATTTTTTCTTGTTTAAACAGCATCTTTACCTTTTCGATCGTAAAAAAGTAAAATATGACGAAAATGCTGCTTTTCACTTTCCATGTTTGAAAGGCTACCAACCAAAAACGAAATGACTTTCCGAACAACCCAATATAATATTAGTAATTTAATATATTTAAATATTTTTTTGCAGTAGAATTCATGAGCTGTCCCACTGTGCGCCGTGACAGATCGATAATAAACCTTTTCGTCGCATAGATCAGTACTAACCACTCGCTAGTTTGGCCAGTACTGATCTATATCATTGGTTTCGCCTGTTTTAGCGTAATGCTTGTAATTTGATACAGGATACATATCAATTCACTCATGGGTTAACTGACGAAAAAAAATCTTCGCCACTTCTGGTTTTAAACCTCGATCAAATATGTATAACTATTTTTTTTGTATAATTGTTGCTTATCAAATTACTTACAGAAAAAATGGAGATATCTCGAGTTAATCTGCGTATTTGCGAGGTGCTACGTAAAACGAAAGAACCGCACGTGAGGTCATGCGGTTTAACGCGATTCGCAATGACGTCCGTATCTTAAATTTTATTTAAAATATATTTAAAAAGACGCAGATTCGCGAGTTCTTTGAACTGGTGCAAAAATGCATGTTTATTAATGAGATTTAATAATGATGTAATGAAACGCAAGACGCCATTGACCACTTTAACATTCTGGCATTCATCATTTTAATTGAGCAGTGCTCGTGTACCATATGGCCGCTAACCGATCGGGTTTATTAAATCAAGAAGTTATTGATCGATTGTCGTTACCAAAAATTTGAATGCGCAGGAATGTGGGTTCTAGAAGTTTGGTACCAAAATTATATACGCGAAACGGCTCTAGTTTTATTTTGCTCATAATATGAATTCTTCGAGTGCATGTTGGAATAATAAATTGAACTCGTTTGCTTTGTTTGTTCAGTAAAATAAATATCGAAGCAAAACTTGCAGGTGTTAAATGCTAGAGAAAAAAATCGCGCAATATTGCTGATTAAGCTCCAGACGAAACACATAAAAATTCTCAAGTCGTTGGTTTAAGAATTCTTATTTAGCATATTTTAAAATAAATTCGTGTAAAATATTAACGTAGTGGTTTTTTTTATTATTTGTTAGAAACCATTATCATTCATCAGAAAGTATTTTTAAAGATGTTGGCAAAACGTCGTCTTTAACCTCGCAAGCAGTGGCGGATGGTGACTTTTTGGGGCCTGGTGCTAGGGGACTAATAAAAAGTAATTGGGAGGGGTTGTCTAAGGATGAGATATAATAAAAAAATAATGTATGTAACAGTTGAGAAAAAAAAGAGAGGGCATGGGCCTTACCAAACTCTCGAATGGCCGAGGCAAGCCGTCTTGGTATGCGGTTTTTTGTAGAGTAACAGTTTCCCTCTATTGGCCATTGCAGGCATTGGACGTACATTTTATACCGTGTTGGTATCGGATTTTACCCTTTCGGCTGTATCCAGGCAAGTAGAAGGGGGTTTGTCTCGGTATTCGGCATCTGCCCAAAACGAGTCTCAAGTAGCAAGTCGCAAGTGATTATTAACCCTGTCGCGCAATAGCAATCCTTTCATCATGTGAAAGACCTCCTCAGAGAAGGGTCTCATAGAAAGAAGGATGAGGAGCTAAAGTATCGAGACTAGACCAATTATTGCTCAACAGATTAGGGTTTTCCTTCCCAGGGAATACTGGCTCTTTGGTGAGAAGTCCGTTAGAGACCAGATTTGTTTATGCACATAAGGATATGTGTACACATTTTTTCAGTAAAGTTTACTTGGGTTTTTAGTCAACTCCGTGCAGGGTTATGTTGACTATAATCTAAAAAAATGACTGTAAAATACGTAAATATTTAATGAAAAATTATATAATTATTAAAGTATAAAAAATATCATCATCATTTGCCAGCCACAAGGCTCTCACTCGCTGAGGGCGTGAGCCTTACCAAACTCTCGAATGGCAGTCGAGGGCAAAGGAACCTGAGTCTCACACGTGACGTGGGGCTCCCCTTTCGTGTCCATACCGCGGGGACCCAAGCCGTCTTGGTATACGATTTTTTGTAAAGATTTTCCCTCTCTTGGCCATTGCTGGCATTGGGTGTACATCTTCTACCCTGCTGGTATCTGATTTTACCCTCTCGGCTGTGTCCAGGCAAGTAGGAAGGGGTTTGTCCCAGTATTCGGCATCTGCCCAAAACGAGTCTCAAATAGCAAGTCGCAAGTGATTATTAACCCTGTCACGCAATAGCAATCCTTTCATCATGGAAAAACCTCTTCAGGAAAGGGTCTAATAAAAAGAAAGAAGAGGAGCTAAAGTGTCGAGACTAGACCAATTATAGGTCAACAGATTAGGGTTTTCCTTCCCATGGTTTATTCTATTATATTTATTCATTGCAAAATTCATAATTCTAGCTCAAACTAGATTCCGCCCACTGTGACGTGGGTTATACTTTCAAGAAAAAATATTTGGATAGGGATTTATTCATTCGATTCGTGTGAATATCTAGAATCTATAAGTTTGTTAGATGATACTCAGACTTTTTTAATATCACACGGTGAATCCTTCACCAATCCTTAAATCAAAGCTACAGGAAATCGACTGCGTTTGTAAAAGTCAATTATTAATCAATATAATATTTGAGATTTATAAAATGTTTAATTATTTTTTAATTTAAATTTATATGTATACAATGTTTAACCAAATAATATGCGTAATTTTAAAATCTCGCGGTGTGTCACAATCTTTTGTTGTTGTGTTCTTACACTTGTTTCTGACGTATATTCTTTGACTCCTTGCGAATTGGGCGCGCCGTCCATATGGCCAGATTGTGCGGCGCACACAAGCGCCAGGAAATTAAGGGGATGGGAAAATTTTTGATATAAGTGATTGTTTGTACATAGTTTGTCTTTTATAGCACACCAGACGTACTGGGAAAATTATTGGGGAGATTATGTGCACACAGGCGCCGCACTATGGGATGGATCATGAAAATTCGATTTCATATAAAAGCAAATGGCAAATAATAATTAAAACATTAAAGTTTAATGTATTAATATGGCTATTTTTTTTTAAAATATTTGGTAATATGAATTTCTAAAGTGTACGGTTATCAATTCAAACGAGTGTATTTTTAGAGTTTTAAATTACATATTATCATATTCCATATTAACATATACCGTCATGGCGGCTCAAAACCAACAGCTCTGGCCGATGGGGTCTATTTATTATGGAATTAATATATGAAAATAGACCCCAAGCGTTTTAAGTCAAATTATTGATTAATTCTTTGTCAATATATTCAGATTTAAAAAAATGGATTATGCTAAGAATTAAATAGTTATTCTATTCATGATAACTATACACGCGGCACGTGTCTAATACGTTTCGCTCGCACTTGGGTCAATGAGTATTTATGATATTAAGACTTTTTTTAGACTAAGCCAAAAAGTTTGTGACATGTCGGATATATATATTTGAGAAAAATACTTAAGGTCTCAATAGACCCCATCGGCATGGCTAGGTTAATAATATTTTTTTTATTATTTGATTTGTGGATAGAGTTTTTCCGTTACAAATTCCATAGAACGAGCGAGTGTTTGAATAACCCAAATGATTTGAGAATTGAACATTGCATGAATAATTGATTAAAAAAATGTCATATATTATTTCATACATAATTCATGTCGCATCTTTATTTAATTATATGTACATACACGAGAACATACATTTTCTAATTTATGAACCTTCGCGAGAACCCCTGAAAATTTATCTGATCGCAACATGGTATTTTTATTTTTTATAAATAAATGGTTTAATTTATATTAACGCTGTCAACATTTTCTCATTCCTAATTTTTATAGAAATTTGCGACTATATATACTATTTTAAATGACGTAATTTATTAATGGTTATCTATTAACCGATCCACCACGGCGGCTCAAATCTCACGGCTGTGGCCGATGGGGTCTATTTTGTATGAAAATATACTCTTTATTATTTTTTATTTTTTTTCGCAATTGCTGACAATAAAGGTCATTGATTATTTATAATATTTAATCTTTAAACTTTCCAGACAGCTAGTTTATTAATCATATTTTTATTATTGATTTAATTAAGGATAAATCTATCCATCTTTTAAGTGTTTTTTTAAAAGCAGGAAAAATATATTTATTTGAAAAAATCACATTTAAACCTATATGTAACGCAGAAATATGTAACAATAAATTAAAACTGTGCATTAGCTGTTACATGCAACATACGTCCGTGGCAAATTGATTTTACGCATTTGGCTAGTCGCCAAAATGTTTATTTTATTACGCATAAGTTTAATTGTATTTACAATTGTTATCGAAATTTGTTTTTTTTTTAATCCAAAAACAATATTATGGTGTTTTATTCTTCGTACTCGGGACATACCAAGCGATTTCTTTCTATTCCCAAAGAAAAAAAAGGTATTTAGTATAGTTTCTTTCTATTCTTTATATTGCGTGTTTGGGTAAGTGGATCACTCTGTAATGCCAATCACGGATTGTCAATCAATCAATTGTCTTTAAATTAATAAATAAACACTGACTTACTCAACTCTATTAACTTAGCCGTGTCGATGGAGTATATTTGGGACCCCAAGTTTTTGACTTTTCTCGAATAATCCTACATGTCACCAAGTTTTTGTATTTGTTTAAAATAATCCAAAGAATAAATATGATAAATAATCATTGACCTTTATTGTCTGCAATTGCGAATAAAAATAAAAATCGGGTGCGATGTTTTTTCTCGCTCGCATCCAGTACGAAGTACTAAATGCGAGTGAAACGTACTAGGCAAATTTTGGTTCAGTTCAAAGTTTTTTTTTAATCTTAATATGGAATAAGGAGATTCGCCAGGCATCCTGGCTGGCGAATATGGAGTCTGAAGCATTATAGTGATGTTGTTTTTGATCGAAAATTCTTTCAACTTGGTTTTCCATAAGTACCAAAACACGTAAAACGTATCGACAGTCATCCAATTATGTAATTTGCCTCTAACTCAAGGGCCTTTGTCACTTGGAGGGGACCACGCTATCTTTATCAGTCCTGATCTTCCTCTATCCTCCTCTCAAGCACCGAAAGAGACGCACACTCAACGTGAGCCTGAAGTTGAATTGTTATCGCGTAGATTATGACAATAGTCAGCTATAGTACCAACGAGTTTGGTAGGCAGCTCTGAAGGCCAACAGTTATGGCCCAAAGACGCAATAACTTTATGCACCGATTTCATTGGGACGCAACTAAATTTTACAAAATATTATTGCTTCTAAGTATCGAGAAGGGTTGCAAAATGTGAATTAACCAAACATTTTTTTCACAAATTCATATTTGTGAAAAAATTCGTACCCTTTTCTAATAATTTTTCACAAAAAATAATTAATTTTACTATCGGTGATAGGGATACTAACGGAAATATTCTAATCAATTGTTTGGAACCAATTTATTATTAGAACCTATAGAAAATAAGCTAAAAATAAACTAAAAACCACTGACTCATGTGCAATTTGTGGAGGCTAGTTATTCAACTGGTTGGATGTCACAAGGAAAGAATAATAAAAAAAGAGATAGACATTCAGTGGATCCAGGGCAGCGATTAAATCACGTCAATATACATCTGATAGCGATTGATGAACAAAAGAGGTACAGTGGAACCCCCAATTACACTACTCCGAATTGAAATATTCGCCGCAACTCCCCCAATTGCGCGGTCGCATTCACATACAGTCAAACGTTGGCTAGCGTCTGTG